>PVKB01006586.1:0-57456 GCA_004027205.1 Ctenodactylus gundi
CTTACATTTCTGATCCCTAAGTACTCAGCTTTATAGAGATATTGAAAATATTTTTAAATCAGTGTGTATAAAGTACTGAAAACAGTGCCTAACTAATTGATAAGTATTAGGTTACACGTTTATTGTCACCACTACCAGAGGCATCACCCCAGGAAATTCAAGTTGACCTCATGAAAAGTTGTCGTAAAAATAATATTCTTCTATAGTTGTTATAGGGAATAGAGTCCAGTAGCCTAAGCAGAAAATACATAGTTTCCCAGTAACTATAAGCTATTTTAAAGTCATTCTAAGCAAGTTATTACAGATTGAATTTAATCTGTTAAACACAAGTAAAGCTGATTCGTAACACCCTGAAAAAGATTTATAGAACAAAATGTTGTCCCATCAAATATTAATATTTTGCTAACAGCAGGCTGTCCTAGTGTTAATGGCTGGTATGCATTTGAAAGCCTACTTAACTGTGAATTTTATTAGGACCATTTCTCAGAGGTAGAGTTATAAATGGGAAATTAGCCACCCCTCTAGGGAGCAGCAGTTTCTTTGAAATCTTAATTAACCAATTACACTGATCTTCCCTTCTTTCAGTTGCCAACATTAGGTTAAATGCTGAGGAAAATATCTGCCTTAAAACAGCTTAAATGGGAAAAATGTTATGAAAAATAAAATTTTTAAATAGTTAATATTTGAGCTTTTTAAAAATTTCAGGGTCCATTTTAATTCAGAAAAATTAATCTGTAACAATTACATTGTAAAACTAGGGGATTTAAAAATAAGAATAGGAAGTATAGGATGTTTTGTGTATATAATAAATATTGCTTTCAATAACCTTATTTTCTTTCAATCAGTAACCTTATTTTCTTCCAAACAGAGGGCCTAAAATTGAGGCAATATATTTGTAAAGAAGTTAGTTTTAACAAAATACGGATAGACTGATACATTGTAAACATCTAGAAAAGATTATTGATGTGTTAAAATGTGTGTGTGTGTGTGTATGCGTGTGTGTGAATGAAAATGTGATAATCATTTTAATTAAATTATATTTCCTGAGATAAATTCTGTGTTAAGTCATTAGTTCATCAAATGTATACCACAACTGATAGAATCTTTAAAAAAAAAAACTATGAGAAAGACATAAAGTAAGATAATTTTGTTTGTTTGCTTTCACTTAGAATTTTCCCCAGGGCTTAGAATTATTTTACTTGTGCTGAGTAATTTTCATATAAGCATATGAATTCTGTCCATTATTAAGTATTGAATAAAAACACAAATAGAGCACAGAGATTTAAGCTAGTCAAATTTCCAAAAATAAACTATGGAAATTTGATTTCCCAAGTATACTTTCTGTATATTCAGATTTAGCAAACATTGTGCCATCTTTATTCCATACATATTTACTTAGCTGTCAGAGTATGTAAATCAGTGTATGAGTAGAGGACTGTCAAACAGAAGGAAAAACATGTATACATAAAGAGATGATTATAATGTAACATGGGATTAGATCCACATGACCTTGAATTTGACATTGATTTATTATGTATAAAACCAAAAGTATAAACCATAAAAAACAGATCATTGATTTTCACCAAATTTAAGTGCTTGTGAATCAAAGATGTCATCAAGAAAGTGAAAAGATAGCACAAAGCATTGGAGAAGTCACCGAAAAATCATATACTTGATATAGGTTTAATATCCAGAATGTGGAAACATCTCTTATCTCAGTAATGGAAATGGAAGCAACTGAAGAAAATAGATATTTATTCAAGGAAGATAGAGAAATTCCCAACTAGTACATTAAAAGGTGCTTACTCTCAATAGTTATGCAAGAAACACAAACCAAAAACCACACTGAGATACAACATCTTACTCATTAGTATAGCTAAAGTCAAGGAAGAATTAACTGGTATCGAAACATACAGAGAAACTAAGACTATATACTGATGGTTGGGATATAAATGCACTTCCAGTGCTTTAGGAAACAATCTAACAGCTTCTCAGAAAGTTAGACAGAGAGCTCTCATTAGAACCTAACAGTTTTACTCCACGGCATGTATATACTCAGGAAAATTGAAGGCACAAAACTTGCATACAGAGGATCAAAGCAATATTATTCATAATAGTTAAAAGTGGAAATGGCTGAAATATAAAATGATTAATGGAGAAATAAAATATGCTACCACTGCATGACAACAGAACTTACTGAGCAGTAAAAAAATGAAATACAAATAATACTACATCATGGATGCATTTTTTCCTGTTTTTATTAATATATATATATATATATATATATATATATATATATATATATATATATATGAAATACATAATGGTTACAGTGGGCTTGAATATTTAGTGCACATATATACCACATCAATATTATAGTCTTTTCCCTTCCCTATTTTTGGCCCTCCCACTCCTTCCCCATACCCCCTAACTCCCACTGTCACATCTGTTTGGTTCTATAGAATGCCTGTATTCTGGGTTTCCCATATCAGAAAAACCATGCGATGATTAGCATATTTAATCTTCTACATTTGATTCACTTCACCACTCAAATCACCACCGTTTAGCCCAGCTTCCCACCTCTAGAATGGGCTGTAACGACCTTATCTTGATACCTCTTCTCTGGGTCCAGCAGAGCCCTTTATTGGGACGATTTTCTGAAAAGTTCTTGTTTTTGTTTTTGTTTTTGTTTTTGTTTTGTAACTGTATCTCCTGAACCTTTAAGTTAGTATTTTTTTCTATAACCCAAGCATTTCCCAGTCCATGGTGCTTCATTATTTAAAAAGATCACATGTGCTTTAATTCAGCTTGCTTTTTTTTTCTGTTCATAACCAAAAATAGCAATGCAAACTATAGCATCTGTATTATACACTTTATTAGGGTTCTGACATTATGTAAATCTCTAACGCTACACACACAGGAAGGATTTATGTCTCATCCTATTTATAAAATGAGGAAAATTCCTCTCACCAGAGTCTTAACTCTTGTATTTCCCAAGTGCCTTTAAAAGAAATAGCAAAAATTAAGGAATTAAAGAAAAATGCCTGCCCTGTTTAATGAACACAATCTAACTCACTGGCTCTGCTTTCTCCTTTAGTCCTCCAGGGTGGTTGACCTTCACACAGTCACACTGATGAAATTTGTCATCATTGTTTCATATCTATCACCCATATTTCAGACCCCCCTTTTAGCCAATTTACCTTGCAGTTGTCTTAAAAATGCCTTTCCACACAAGTCAGATGCTCTTAACTTTCTGTCCACCTGCATCTCCTAGGAAGTAGAGTGTTAAGGCTTTTTGCAGTTCTGTTGTGTTCGAGATAGTTGTATTCCACCAGTTTTTTCTAGGTCTGTGCATTTGTGTGCATTTTAATCAGAAGCAAAAGTTTCTAGAAGTGATTCTGTGAGATACATTTGTGTACTATTTCCATTTTTCTTCTACCTTGAAATATGATCCACTGTGGCATGTAGTGAGTATATTTGCTATCTGTTCACAATCTTAGAAATTTTGGGTATGATCTGGCTTCCTGGCAATATAAGAAATCTCCAGGAATTGCCTACCTCAGGTACTAGGAATGTTGCCCTCTTACTGTAGAGAAAAAAGGGAAAGGGTTTGAGCTTACTAATATTTACCATAATCTGAATGCTTACTATGTGTCAGGTACCATGACTGGCAAAGATAATATCAAATCCTAAAACAATTTTAAGACTTAGAATTAACATCATGAACTTGGTAGTACAACAGAGGGAATAGAAAAATAACTTAGAAGAAATATAAGTAACTTACCTAAGAATCTGTAGTGGGTAGGTGGCTTAAAAGCCTCTCCCCAGCCCTGCCTTTTTCACTGCTGTGCTTTCTGAAAGCAGCATTTCATTATGAAGAGTCATCTTCAGTGCTCTTCGTTAATGTTCCTAAAGGAGACTGAAAGGCTTAGGGTTGAGGGGCTCCCAAGTGTACTTGAATGTCCTAGGCTTGCAGCATTCTCATGGCTCAGAGGGGGAACTCAGCTAGTGTCATCATAATCACTTCACGTACCTCTCCTTACAAGAATAAATAAAATTGCTTCTATAATTTTGACAGTGTCTGGCACTAATGTAATCTCTGAGATCTGCGTAGACATATGTGGATTTGTTTGAAGCCAGACTTTATAGAAAATCTTTTAAACCATGCTCTGTTTATGCTTTTACTGGTTTCTCCAAGATGATAGATAAACCCCTGATAAGTATATCCCATAAGAAAATATGGCTAAGATATATCATTCTTAGTTAATGTACTTGGATTTTTTTTGTAAGAAACCTTGGCATCTCAAAAGCTTGATCAAAGAAGCAAAGGCACAAGCAAATTCAGGCATGGTGGCACTCACACATAATTCCAGCACCTAGCGAAGCTGGGCCACAGGCATCGTGGCTCTCACCTGTAGTTCCAGTACCTTGTGAAGCTGGGTCACAGGCATGGTGGCACTCACCCATAGTCCCAGAGTTTTGTGAATCTGAGGCAGGACAATCCCAGGTTGGAGCCTTAGCCTAGGAAACTTCGTAAGACCTGTCTCAAAATAAATGAAGAATGAATGAATGAATGAATGAATGAATGAATGAGTGGAGAAGGTAGCTCATAGTAAAGACGTTGTGTTCAATACCCAGTAAATGGGTAGGGAGAGGGAAGAAGAAGAAAAAAGAAAAGAAAACAAGACAAAACAAAATAAGCATACACAGTTCTTCTCTGAAATGTTTAGTCATGGGATGATACACTTACACTCTCAGAAGAGGTTTTAAGAATTTTATTTCCTTCCTCCTCTCTTTCACTCTCTTGCAAATTCTCATACAGAGAGAAAATTTTCTAACAAAGGCATTGAAGATACAGGATGTTGCTTCTGTATTCAGATCTAGACTTGTGCTGTTCAATATGAGAGACACGAGCCACATGTGATAATGAGCACTTGAAATGTCAATAAGAAACTTAAAAATCTTTTAGGAAAATAATTAAAAATGTTTAAGTGTAGATGCCAATATTTACTTGATTTTTAATTAAAGTAATTGTTTAAAATTTAAATCTCATACATTAGTGGTTGTGTGGAGAGGTTATTTGTCCCTATTCCATTGCATCCAATAAGTTTTTTTAAAATTGCGACTTAATATTTTTTACACCAATATTTGCAGGGTAAATATCAGAAAAATAAATTGTCATTTCATAAGGCATAGCATAGTAAGGTGTGGTTTTATGTCAGTATGCTAATTTCCAAGCCATTCTTTTGTGGCAAGAAAATTTTTTCCATTGCTAATTGAGTGATTTTTCCTTGACATTTATTAAAGGACAGTATTAATAAGGTAAACATTCTCAGCATTGTTGCCATTTATTCAGTAAGTATTACTCATCATAGAGTAACCCAGGAGAACAAAGTTTTCCGGGAACATTTGTATTTTCCCTGACTTCTGTCTTCAGGGACCTCAGACCAGTCTGCTATATCTTAATTTGATCTTGTTTTTCAGGTCATCAATTCAGTTTTTCTGTGCCTCACAGGCTTGGTGTTCTCGCTAATGATGATGTCTGGCCATTGTTATCTAGATGTCCTCATTTTCTTTCCAGTCTTTTAGAGGGTTTAGATTAGATGTTTTGGTTCTATTCATAGCACTATCTGTAGCTTTTAACTAGTATTCACTGATTTTTATTGACTAAATTTAACATAGCTTGTTTAGAAGTTTTGTGTTTAGCTGAATATCAAATATAGTATCTTTCATATCAACCTGTTTAAAACCAGTTTTAGAAAATTAAAACTATATGAGATTGCTCAAGATTTTCATTGTATTATTTCATTGTAACACATTAGAATATTACTAATCTGAGTAGTTCTGCCACATTTAGCAAATAAAATATAACCATTAAAATTTTAATTTCAGATGATCATCTAATTTTTAAGTATAAATATTTGTCATGCAGTGTTTTGCATGGCAATTCTAAAGCTTTTAAGGGCAAAATTCAGTAGCTTTTAATTTTTACAGAACTGTAAGATTATAATACTTAAATCTCACAATATAGATGAACATTAGAGTATGTTTTCTTCATAAGGCATTGATTTATATAGTAGTGGAGTAAATGAAATTCTTTAGTAAAATAAAAAAACAAGATAAACAAAACAAAACAGAAGTTAAGAATTCCTTTGCTCATTAAATACTGATGTGCCCCATATCATTCTTTCACACCTTTCACTTGGCCACAGTTTCCCTGTCTCTGTCTGTGGGCAGTGGTTCAGTGGTGTGCAATACCAGCTCTTGGAGGCTAGAGCTGACCCACTCTGCACTGTACTGCCCCAGCCCACCTCCCTATCCCTCTCACTTATAGGGGCTGCAGACACTGCCCTACTGGCAAGGACAAAAGTATCCTCCTGGTTGGAAGCCAGGATCACAGTGCTGCATCTTTGTTTAGTAGCTTAAAATCAGCCACCACTCTTCGTCTTCGTCTGACTAGTCCAGTTTCACTTGCAGGATCTATCATTTACATCATGACCTTGAACATAGTATCACAGCTGTAACTGTCATTTGGAAATACCAAGTGGAAAAGGTATGATTTTCATTGGCTGCATAGATAAATTACAGCTCTGTATCACCTTTGTAAAGCAGGTTAGCTCAAGCCTGGTTGAGTTTAGATTTAAACAAAATCCATGCTTTATAGGGCCCTGGGATGGCTCCATTGACCCTTACAGCAGGAAATTAGCATTGCTAGCCACAACGTGATGACTTGCTGCAGAGTTCCCTCCAAGTGGTTCCTGGCAAAGTAAGATTTCAGCAATGAGACCGTTTGTTTCTTAATGAGTGAAAATTGTGACATTGGCTGTGGGGAAGTGGTACCAAAAGATGACTTTCTGCCTTAGGATGGTTTATAAACATACTCTGCGGGGAATCAGCTCAAAGCATTTCACACAGTAGTTGTGGAAGCCCCCTAAAGGTAAAATTTCCCCAGTTTCACAAATTATCTTTCATTTGTGGCTCAATGTGTGATATGACCCACTCTCCACTTCAGCAGAAAATCAATTTTTTGTATGTTCTCTTCTTGTCTTGCCATACCCGTTCCATATTTTATAGAATCATTTTTTCAGCAAATACGTATGTAGCCCCTACTTTGTTACTCTAATGCACCATCTCTAGTGGCTAGGAATTAACCCTTCTTTAGTGGAGGCAGTACGTGTCCATGGCAATATTCAATAAGTGTTATGTAAGTATGGACAACATGCTATCATAGTAATGTAACTGAGAACATTAGAAAAGCACTATGGAAGAAATTTAATGAGCCCTTACAAATGAGCAGGATTTCAGTAGGAGAAACTATGGAAGTAAGGCCATCTAGGTGGAGGAAATTGCTCAGAAGCATTGAAGCTTAAGAGAAAAGTGCAACTTTGCAGAATGGACTGTGTATCAGATGGAGTAGAATACGTTGGGTGTTTTTCCTATTTGCAGTTAACAACTGAAACCATATTGTACATGGCTTTGAATTCTACCAGGAAACAAATAGTGGTTTTGGTAGATTAACCTGAAAGCCATGTAGGCTAATTGAAGGAGAGAAAATTTAAGGATATGATGATTTATAGGCTACTGAAATAGCCAAGGCATAAAATGTTAGTATCCTGAGCCTGAACTAGATCCTAGTATCAGGAAAAGGCACATGCTAGCTAACCCAAACAACAGTTGGTTTTTCTAAAGAAAATATTCATATTGTGAACCATTCATTATTTATACCTAAATACCATGCATTATGAGAAGTTGTGTTCATGTAATTTGGTATCAACTACTTAAACTTTGGAAAAATGAGAGATTTTATTTGTAGAACTAGGACTGAATAAAAATGCAGTACCAGATGGCTTCCTGGAAAGAAACTTTTTGGCCCCCATAGCCACTGAGGCAAGTCAGAATACCTCCCAGAAGTAGCTCTTAATACATGAGGAATAAAACTAAATTACTCTTATGATTTCTTTTTTTTACAGTGATTGCATTTATTTTTCCCTTTATTAGAAATTCAGACTTTAAAAATTCTCTCTTACATCCTCGAGTCTATTGAGAAAAATTACCTAAAAATTTATATTTATATACTTAGGTGGACATATATGTGAGTATGTAAATGCAGGTAAAATATAAACCAAAAGCAGATGTGAATGTCAATTAATTGGACAGAGGGTGTTTCACAAGTGAAGACGACTTTGGCCTTCACCTGTTTTTATCTCTGTAGGGCACTGTGATCAGCAGAGAACCGAGCCTATTAAGAACCAGAGGTTCATGAAATTAGAACTTTCTAACTCTTAACCTGTCTTCTCAGCTCCACTCAGGGCCTTGTGTGTGTGCTCTGTGGAAAGGCCATATCCCAGACATACTGAAAATACCTAAAACATAATATTTAATATATTTTATTGACTGTTATTTGTCCCTTATTACTTTCAAGTAATAAGATTGATTTAAAAATAATATAGCTGAATACATCTATCTTTAGGATTGCTTTTCATATAAAATGAGGTGAAGCTCAGTGAGGAAACCTCAAGTAGCTTTTTTTATTATTTGGAGAAATTCAGTGATGGTAGGATTTCTAATTTCTATCTTTTAATATAAATACATTTTGTTTTTTCCTGTGTTTTCTGTAAGTGTAGACTTAGACTTATGTATTTAGATAAATATATATATATATATAGATAGATAGATAAGATAATCTATATGATTACTTTCATGTATTAGTATTTCATGTTTTAGTATTAAAAATGAGAATGTGTTTATATGCATCTTGGTATGAAATTTTGAGTTGAAAGTCCATGAATCCTTGTTACTATCTTTGGTTTTAGGGATGCAAATTACTTCCTTTTACTATTGCTTTTTCCTAAGTGGTACTGGAAAATAGTTTAAAACTCAAAAATTGTAGAACTTGTATTTTCATCTTTGGGAGGAAATGCCTGTTTGCCTGCTTCGCTTTTTCTGATGTGTGATTTTTTTGTGATGTGTGATTTCTCAGCACTGCTGAACCATTTTCCTACTAAAGCCTCACCTGCCAGGGAAATAAGAATAAGTAAGAGCTGAATGTGGTCCACCAGGAGATGGCAAGATGGGGATTCAGACCTGGATACCAGTTTTTAAATAGCAGAGTGGAGCTCAGGGGCCCATTTGGTTAAGGGAGAGACAGGGAATATGGCCACAATAGCCATTTGTGTATCAGCTCAGAGGTAGAAATGGAAACTTTCCCTATTAAGACTGAGAATAAAGAAGATACTAGATTATATGAGAAATTCTGAGTTGAATTTTTGACTTGCGTTTTAACTGTGGAGTGATACATCTCTTAGACTCTTAGTTCTCCAATAACAGTTTGGAGATATTGGCTGGTGGTTGCAGAGATACTTGTTAAAAATACAGATTGCCTGAAAGTACTAAGAAGATAGAGGTGTATTACATTTAGGTATGATCTGGGAATATGTTTTCTTAAATTGCTTCTCAGGTGATAGAGTTAATGAGTAAATTTTGTCACCTACTTTAGTAAAGCACCAGGAGAGAACATTTGGATGGTAGTTGTAATCATAGGAATTGATGTGATTTCCCAGGGAGACATGAAGAGCAAGGAAAGCCCATGGCTGAGGGTAGATCACATGAAACAGGGAATGAATGAATATAGGAAGCAGCAAAGAAGCTGATGTAGAATAGACTTGCCCAAGAGCTAGAATGTGTATTCGCCCAATCTGCTAAATCTTAAGATAATAATCCGCATTTATGAATCTTCAGAAAAAAGTGGGGAGTAAAAAAATTTTAGACTTCTGCTTGTGATTTGGCATTGTGCTAGGCAATATTAATCAAATTTCAAATATGCTCTATCTCAAAAATGTTTCTTCTTTCAGAAGGGAACTAGTATCAAAGTTTGTTGAAGAACCATTATAGCTCAATATGAAGGTCTTGGGTTGGATCCCATGTACAAAACAAAACAAAACACCAACAACAAAACCAAAAACAAAACCAGAAATGGACTCTTAAATAGAGAACGCTGAAGAAATTAGAGTATCTGAACAGAAAGTTGTAATATTGATCAAAATTTATGAAACAAAGTACCCCATTGTATATTTACTAGATTTAATCAGGATATTTACTTTATGGAAATAAACTCCACAGTTGAGGACTAGAAGTAATGTAGTCTCTGAGGAA
Source organism: Ctenodactylus gundi (assembly GCA_004027205.1). NCBI lineage: Eukaryota > Metazoa > Chordata > Mammalia > Rodentia > Ctenodactylidae > Ctenodactylus > Ctenodactylus gundi. The sequence continues at coordinate 10,153 of PVKB01006586.1, forward strand.
CAAATCTTTTCTTTCAGAGTCTTTCTTTTGTTATTAATGTTGTGCTTCTTATTTCGTCTACTTCTAGGTGATTAAAGACTCAGGGTAGTAGAAGCATGCTGTTATAAACAGGAACAAAATGGCAATTAGATGTTGTCATTTGATATAAACATTCATTGCCATTTTCAAAATACATACCCCAAGATAAATAACTTGACCCTAATGAATTTTTAAACTATATACATCCATTACTGGAATTTATTTGGACATGCAATTATTGTTCATTTTTTCTTCAAATGTTTGAGAATAGATATATTCTTTTTTGAGGTACTTAGATGGTTCTTTATACAAGTAAAATATTAAGATCATCTTAATAGTTGTATGATCTGCTTTTTATTTAGTATTCTTCATTTCACTGATCAGGTGTATATTTTTTTGGAACTCTGTTAACAATTTATCTCATTTTTAATAGTGGTTCTAATACATTTTATCTTTGAAGTTGTAAATTATAGGTAGTTTTTTACTCCTCTAGGGTAATGTAGGCTTTTTTTAAATTGGTATTTGTTTGCAGTATGTAATTATTACATTCATTTTGTGTAATTAATACATGTGCATATTGTATTTTATTATGATTAATATCTTGTCAAAAACATATCTCTGAATACTGAAAAATATTCAGAAAGAATGCCACATTGATGTCTCCAAATTTGTGATGGCTCATAATTCACTAGGAGCAGCCTCAGAGCTAGAGAAAGCCATCATACTTGGAATTAACATTTGTATCACACTAATGGATGCAGATTAAAGCCAGCCAAGGCGAAACTCCTGCACTCGAGGCTTCCTTTGTCTTTTCACTGTGGAGTCATGGACATTATTTTCGTGATGCAATGTGTGACAATACATATGGAATATTGCCAGCTAGAAATCTTCCCTGGGCCATGCACACAGAATTCTTACTGAGACTCAAACATACGCTGGGATGTGGCTGACCTTTATTTTCTAGCCTCATAGAAATAGTATTGGAAGGCCCAAAGTGTCCATCATTGTAAGACTATTCAGTCAGAAAGGCCCCAAGCAGACAGAGGCTTCTAATCAGGCATGCCGTTGGATGGGCCTTGATGTTGTCTCCGTGTAGCTGACAATGGCCGAAGCTTTCTGGGTAATGTTAATTCTTCACCACACACGAAGACAATAAAAGCCAATGAGACAAAACTTGAACAGGGATTTGCAAAACAGAGTACATAGATCATGGCAAATGAAATGACTCCTTATTGCCCATAGGATTGAATTAAATGTTTTTATTCAAGATCATCTATCTGTATTCTCGATCATGCAGTTTGTCCTCTTGCAAATTTTCTTTTGTAGTCAATTAGAGTCCTGTCTTCTGGGAATGCCAAGTACTCTCCTGCTCTCAAACTACTATTCATACTCATGTGCTGTCCACGTCTTTCAGTTTTGAGGACATTCTGTTTACAGTGCGCAACCCAGCCCAGCCTAGCCTCTGTCTCCCATGAAAGGCCATTTTTACCACATGAACCCTCTTATGATCACTTTCTCCACTGAATTCCTATAGATACCTTTTCCATGTAATTTGTTAGCCTATTAGCAAAATTTTTTTATTATTGTATTTATATATTTATAAATACTATGTGGTTAGCATTTTTAATAAATATTGCAATAAAAACCCTTGTGCTTAATCCTCCTCAAAATACTTTCTCTTGCTTTGAACACATATACCTGAAGCAGTTCTGGAGGCCCCCTTTCATGAGAATTATTATAGGGCATGATCAAAAATGCAGTGAATCCTGCTGCTACGTACAGTGGGAAGGCAAGTTGATAAAAACACTACAGTGTTTTCTCACCCATCTCCTTCACCAAACCTGGTACCATGTAAGGTCTGGCTCTTCTGCAAAATAAAATGACAATGGGAGGTAAGCATTTTGAATTAAGTCAGGATATTGAAGATTCCACAGCTATATAGCTAAAGATAACTTCTTGAAAGTTTCAGAAAGTGGTAAGATTGATGGAATAAGTATGTCTGAAGTAAAGGGGAGTGTTTTAAGAGGGATTAATTGGAATGTGCCTTATACTATAATAATTTATTTAAACACCCACCATATTTTTTCAGTCACATTTTACAGGTCATGAGCCCCTTGTAATTTAGAGACGTTATTAACAGGTCATTTCCCCATGCCTTTTTGATCCTCCAGAGTCCATTATAGTATATTAATTCATATAGAAAATATGAAATAAATGTTTGAGTGGTAAGTAATTATATGGATAGGTGTTTCTTGGAATTTATTAATCAAATATGTGAATTGAAACATTTTATAAAAATATTCAGATTATACTTATGAACCGTTAACCAAGGACATCACTGCAGCCATTTGTGGTGATTCATTGAATGTATCTGGGAACACAAAGGTGATCAAAATTCTGGAAGATGTCAAAGGAAGCATTATTATGCTTTCTTTTAAATAAATACTTCTAATATCACTCAGAAATATAAAACTATTGTAACTAAAACATAAGACTTTTTCTCACTCTCTGTGTTTTATTGTATTTTTCACTGGCCAGCCAATATTACAACTTTTTGTTTAGTATCTTTCTCCCCTACTCTTAGACTATATTTTTCACAGGGTCAAGACTTTGTCCAACTACCAACTGTATCTTCTAAGTCTGGAAAACAGACTAATTCTTAGTGTTCAAAAATATATTTGTTGAATGTTTGAGTGAATTCATACTGAACAGCAAATTAAAAGCTTATTTTTTAATATGTTCAATTTTATGGTATTTAACAGATTTGAGTTTTAAATATAAAACTAAAGGAAATGAAGTAGGGTAGAATGTTTTCTAAAACTATTAGAAATGATTAAACTTCTAAAATAATTACTGGGCTTCCATGTGGTCAAAATTAATAAAATTAGAAAATAATGCTTAGGCTAAAATAAATATATTTATGAAATTTTGGTTTTGTGAGAGGCATCCCTTGAAGTTTCTTTTTGAAAAGTGAAAGAATGTTTTTATACAATGAGTAATAAATGTAAAGCTATTTCTTAAAAATTTTAATACATTTCAAAGGTGTAACAGGCTGTTTTGATAAATATTATAATTTGATAATTTAAGAAATAATGCAAAATCAGAAATATATCTAACCTTGAAAAATGTCAGTATAGTTCAGTTGTCTTCATTCTGTCAGAAGATTATTGCCTATTTATATGAATTTCAAGATTGTTATTTGCCCTATTTGAATCTTTATTTTGGGACATCGAACAATCTGAAGTCCTAAGAATCAATGTGTATTCAAATGTGTCATAAGTATATGTATATGTAAAGTATAAAAATAGTTCTTTATATTTGTTATAGAATTTTCTTGAACTGTAACCTAGATTTCATTGTGTCTCAGGGAAATTCGGACTATTCCATACTTAGCAGTGGCTCCTGCTCCTCCAGTCCCAAAGGAATGCTTTCGTCCATACAGGTGCTTCCACTCCCATACCAGTACTTCCTTCAGGTGCAAGATACCCATCCTGAATATTGGCAGGCCTGTAAATATGCTTTCTCCTCCTGCATCTATTCCCTGTGTTTAGTTCTTATTGTTGTTCCACTCGCTCAAGAGATTTTCTTTCACTTGAAGTCAGAATACAGCTTATAGCTTTGACCTTTCCGTCAGACTTTGATTCCGAGGCATTTGGCAACATGTGTGTGCAATGCCTGGGAAGCAGCTTGCTCACAGTATGACTTAGTTCAGGGTTATTTCTTTGCTTCTACGTACCCACTTATGTTAACACCTCTCATGCTCAAGAAATAGTGGCTGGCAATGATCCACCTTTTTGTTGTTGCTGTTTCTAGCTTGTAATTTTAGGAGTACATTTAAAATTGAATACACTTTAATATTTTCGCCTTTCATCTCTGGCTCTTTGGATTTTTGTCAAACATCAAGGCGAATAAATGAGACCCACCACTGTAAACCCATCTGCTTTCAGGGACATGTAAGCAGACTGGTTTGTGATGTTCTGTCGTCCAACATAGAACTGAAAGAGGATCCCTGCGGAGTAAGAGTGGGAAGCCCGTCTTAAGGTCAATTTCTTTTCTTTTTGGCTTTGAACCATTTATTTGCTGACTGATGGCAAAGAATGGCTTCCATTGGCATTTTAGTGGCACTAAAACATTGGCATGGTAGTGATGAAATGAATGACTTTGTGGTAGATGCTAGGTGAAAATGTAGCTCTACTCCAGATTTGACAGTAAGGACAAATAAAATCTTCTGTTAGAATTTTAAAAATATGATAAATCAAGGTAGGAGAAGGTGTTCATTTGTCAGGATATTTCTTTTATATTCCTACTGCTGTTAAGGTCACATGTGAAAATAATCATTCTCACTAAAATATCTCTTTAATGCTCGATAGCCCAGAAATTGTTTTATAAAAAACAAAAAGTTGCATCTTCCAGTCTGTCTTTCTAATGCTTGTTGACACTTGAATGTTACATTCTCTGCTTTTTCACAACAAGCAATAAGTGAGGATTCTTTCCTAGTAGGGATTAAGAGAATTAAGAGTATGTCAGGATATATAAGTCACAGTGGAAGAACAACATATAACACTCTTGAAAACAAACTTGAAATTGAACACATTTTAAAATACTGAAAAGTTAATCAGGTTCTTTACTTCTTGGAGTTGATTTTCAGCAATATGAATTGTATCCTCTTTAAGACCATGTATTATATGCATTGGAGAGATTGTTGTCTTTTTTGAGGATAGATTTAGTCTATGCTTCATGGTTTGGAAATCAAAGATAATCCCTGAAGTGTAGATTTAGTTTCTATATAGTGAGAGAACTCAAGTTTTTCAATCTTTGTTATAAATCTTTCATTTCCTTTTCATCCCAAGAAAGCCTTTCTAGGTGGCCCAACCTGACTAAGGGAGGAGAAAGGTTAATGTCATATGTTCTTGGAGGTGAGGACCTGGAAAGGAGATGAGAAATTGTGATAGGAGCATTTGTCCTTTTTGTGACCATGTCTTCGACCCCTCTCTGGTCCCTAGAAGCTAAATTCTAAAGTGATGATGAAAACGGTGATGCCTTAGTCATTTAACTTTTCTCTTACCCTATTCTCATCTTCTTCCTTATTTGTGTTCCTTCTAATTTGTGATCTTTGTCAAAGCTGGGTCCAGAATGTGTATTAGTTGATAAAAATAATATGTTGCCCAGATTATCACTAACTTTTGCTTTTCCTACCCAGTTGGTAGAAACAAAAATAATTTTGGGTACATAAGATTCATGGTAGGAAATTAACAGATATGTACTTATTAATACATCATTAGGCTGTATGTGCCAGAAAAATTGACTTTATAGTCATATTTATGAATACCAAATGGAAATTGTTTAATATTTAAGATGTTCAAATATACAAAAATGTCTGAAATATTCACTAAAAATTTTATGCAATTAACTAATGTATTCTCAATTAGTACTGGGCACTGTGCTATACACACTTTACATATATTAGTGTAGTCTACTAATAAATAAAATTTTGCATTTGATATTATGATCCTCTTTTCCGATAAGGAAAGTAAAACTTCCTAAAATAAGTAACTTTTCTGAGATCCTATAGGTATTAAGTTAGGAAAGCAGAAATAGAACCTATGAAGTTGACAGCAAGACCACTGAGCCACTGGCATATTAGAGTGTGAGGAGCAAAGCAGGACATTTATTTCCCGAGAAGTAAATTGTGTGTCATGTTGTGAGTCTGGATTTAGTGAACTAAGAGTAATGTCTCTCTTCTCATTACAGAGATAGTTGGCAGAAATTAATGAGGGCCTTACAGGAACTTTTCAGTAAAATGACTATGTCAGTTTTTGATGTGTAATGAAGGATTTTCAGCAACATACAAATAAGATATTTTTCCCATTAAACTCTTTAGTTACAGATAACCAGATGGTAAATTGTTTAGCCACTGTCCTTACTGTGTGTTCATTTTATTTCTTGTAAAAAATTTACAAATATAAGCAGAATACATGTGAAAGGAATTCATATTGAAGAGAAAAGTTACTTTTCCATCTTTTTATAGAATGTTAGGTTTGGTGACTCCTTAAGTATTTACTGAGTAAGTGGGTGAGTGAATTTGGGGGACAATGTATAGATTTCTGAAGTATGTAGTATTTCTATTCTCAACTGTTTTGACTAATTGAGAAATGGGTAAATTTTTAGTGTTCATTTTTAAAACATGATTATTTTCTTTTGATTCTTTACTAATCTAGTACACAACTTCATTCCTATTATTAAAAATGTAGCAGAATAACTTATTTTATCCTTAAAGCAAAGTTACAAAATTCTTTCAGTATCTAGTTTCGGTAAGTATGTAGCAATAAAACTCTAGAAATATGTATTTGTGAAAACTTTTTAATATAACCCTAGGAAAGGGAGCTCTCATGCACCTTTGATAGGAATGTAAATTGTCTGAGCAGTATGAAGATTCATTTAAAAACTAGAAATAGAACTATGATATGATTCAGCAATTCCTCTACTAGATATATTTTTAAAGGAAATGAAATGAATATGTTGGACAGATGCCTACAGTCCCAGGTTTATTGCAACACTATCAGTAGTATAAGTGCAAGTGCCCATCAGCAAGTGAATGGATAGTGTGGTTTTTTAATGAAGTGTTTTACAGCCATAAAAAAAAAATGAAACCTTGTCATTTGAGGTCACATGGGTGAAACTGGAGGACATTATGGTAAGTGATGTAAGGCAGGCACAGAAAAATAAATACTATATGTTCTCACTTATTTGTGGAATCTATAAAGCTGTTTTCAAGAAAGTATTTTCACAGAACTAGAGAAAATAATCCTAAAATTTCTTTGGAACCAAGATAGCCAAAGCAATTCTAAGCAACAAGACAAAAGAAGAAGATATTATGGTCTAGGATGTCAAGTTATATTATGAAGCAATGATAAAAACCATATAATACTTATTAGGTCAAAAAGGAGACCTACAATGAAGCCAACAGACCTGACCTGTTGATAATTTGAAAAGGAAAATTTATTGCCTCTGTGAACACACACCCAGATCATGAACTCAGGAGCTGCTCAATCCCACTGGTGCTATGTGCTCTCAAACATGGGGTTAGGGATTTAGTGGCATGGGTAGGAGGTGATTGGATACACAACGCTAGGGGTGTGGCTGTGTGGGGAAGGGTATTAGACAAGGAGAGAAAGGATGGAGATCACCCAGTCAGGTCATGGTTAAGTTTCTTTGTTTCTCTGAAATCATGAGCTTTGGGCAAAGAGTTATGTGAGATGAGCTGGGCTCATGTTTCTCAAAAACTGAAGGATTTGTGGGAAAGATTGGTTTTAGTCAGTATTCATTTAGCCAGACAGGGTGAATTGAGCAGCATGTTTCTAAGTTAGGTTTTTTCTTGTCCACAATGGCATTTTTTGCATTCTTTCCTTAAAGTATTAGTGCAAGAATGTGTGTATGTGTGCACATGTACACAATACAGGTAGAATAGTGAAACACATTGAGGATGCAAAGACAACTACAAGTACTCAGAGATACATGATCTTCAACAAAGGAGCCAAACACATATTCTGGTGGGGAGGGGGCTCTGTAACCGGTGGTACTGGGAAGACCGGTTATCCACATGCAGAAGAATAAATCTAGAGCCTTACTCTATACCAAAATCAAATACAAGTGGATAAAAAACCTAGATATTAAAACAGAAACACTGAACCTTCAGAAAACAAGAGTAGGCAAAACCCTTGAAAACATCGGTGCGTGCAAGAGTTTTCTCAACAGGATTTCTATTGGACAAGAGGTAATACCAAGAATCAACAAATGAAATTACGTAAAATTAAGAGGTTTCTCCATAGTGAAGGAAACAATTGGCAGAATGAAAACAGAGTGACAGAATGGGAATTTTTTTCCCAGCGACAGAGGGCTAGCATTTAGAATATAAAAACTGGAAAAGACTAGATTATCCAAAATAACCCAGTCAAAAAATGGGGAGTTGAAATGAATGATTCTCAGAGAAGAAATGCAAACGACCAGTACCAGTGAATATATATATAAAAAAATGTTCAGCATCTCTAGCCATTAGGGATATGCAAATCAAAATACCATTGAGGCTCCATCCTGTTCCAGTATAATACCTGTTAACAAGATCTCAAAAAAAAACATGCTTGTGGAATTGTGGAAAAGAAGGAATTCTTCTACTATATTGGAACTATAAACTCTTCCAATGATACAGAAAGCCATATGGAAATTTTCAAAGAACTGAAAATAGATATTCTATTTGACCCAGCCATACCTCTTCTGGGTATCTTTCCAAAAGAGTTAAGGACATCATCGTATAGTGATATATGCATACTTAAGTTTATAGCAGCACAACCCAGAATAGTTAGATACTGGTAGTTGCCAATATTCATCAACAGATGAATGAATAAAGAAGTGATATATTTACATAGTGGAATACTACTCTGCCATGAAGAGGTAAATTTGAGTCATTTGTAGGAAAATAGATGTACTTTGGGACCCTTATTAGGGAAATAAATCAGATACAGAAGTTAATTATTGCAAGGTTTCTCTGATAGGAGAAATCCAACGTATGAATACGTAACAGATTCAAATAAGAGTGAAAGCAACAAAAGGGGATCAATTTTGTGGACAAGGAAAGGGGATGTCAGGTGGGTGAAAGAGGGTGAAGGAGGGAAAAGACGCGAAGATGATGAAGATGTGATGAGTGTGTGCACCAGGTCCTCAGGTTGAATGTGATTGTGTGTCACAGGCGTATGCTAATGAAAAGGATAATTTTCAAGGGAAATTAAAGGGAAAGTGAGAATTGAAAAAAATAAAGCTGTAATTTTGTAATGATGTTCCATACTCAGAACAAAAGCAAAGACACATTACTTGAATTTGCACTTGGACAATAAGGTAGTACTGGCAAGGGGACCAGGATAAAGACATGGGGAAATTTACTAGATACTGTATTCATTAAAAAGAAGCAGTGGTGGAGGAAAAGGAGAGGAAAAGGAAGAGGAGGAGGAGGACGCAGAGGAAGAAGAAAGTAGAATAGTGGTTACTGGTGGCTGGAAAATGTGGCAGGAAGGGGATCCGCAAAGTACGGGTAATGGATACAGGAGTACAGTTGGATAGGAGGACTAATTCTAATAATCTGTTATGCAGTAGGGTAACTGTGGCTGTAAAAAATTCTGTATTTCAAAATAGCAAGTTAAAATCATTACAGAAAGCAGTCTGGAGGCTCATGATAAAGCTGAAAATAGAAATTTCATTTGATTCAGCTACTGCTTACTGGGCATGTTCTCAAAAGAAATAAAGTCAACATACCAAAACAACGCATGCATATGCATGTTTATAACTGCATAATTTATAATAGCCAAATCCTAGAAACAACCCACCTGCGCATCAGTAGAGGAATGGTTAAAGAAAGTGTAGTACCTATACAGAATGGAATACTATGTGGCCATAAATAAAGAGAGATAGAAAGCTTTCGAATGAAAATAGGGCCACCTTGAGTCAATAATGCTCAGTGAAATGGACCAAAAACAAAAGATTGACTATACACAGATGTCCCTCTTATGAAATCTACAAAAATAATGGCACAAAAAGGCCATAACATGGGTGATGGGGTAGAAAGAAGGACAACGGTCAGCTAGGAAAGGGGTGACCCTCTGAAAGGGGGGAGCATAGACACTCAGTGATTCCCAAGCCCCATGTCTCTAATGCGTTAAAGAATTTGGAATTCATGTATGTATAAATCAATTGTTAAAATTGCTAGTAGGGAATATTTCGAAGTTTCTCAGCAAAGGAAGTAATAAATGTCTGATAAATATCAATTACTGCTATCTGATCATTACCCATTGTATACAAGGATTGAAATATCACACTATATCTTAATCTCTTCTCTGTTGCTATAACAAAAACAAGACATGATACCACATAGTTTGTAAATAAAAGAAGTTTACTTAGCATACAGTTCTACTCAGCACTAGTGGAGATCCACAGTAGATGACGTCAGGGTGGTAGGTATAGGTGTACAGTCGCATTACATGGCTGACAGGAAGGTAGAGGAGAGAGGAACCGGCATTGCTCTTTGAAGAACTAACCAAGCTCTGCAAGAACACCTTAATTCCTATAGAAACACTGGTGGCTGAATCACCTCGTGGTAGGCCCCACCTGTTAAAGGATTCACCACCTACCAGCATTGCCTTACTGAGGACTAAACTTGTAGTTGCATGAACTATTACTGGACACACAAGCCATATTCAAAAACACACCACAGGGTACCCTGTGAATATGTACAATTATGTCATTTTAAAATACATATGATGAGCTGAAGGAATGGCTCACTAAGTACCGGAGTTCGATTCCCCAGCACCACATAAGCTGGATCAGGTGGCTCATCACTCCAGAGGCTGAGACAGGAGGATTGCCATGAGTCCAAGGCCAGTCTGGGCTCCATAGTGAGTTCAGGATCAGCTTGGGCTACAGAGCGAGACCCTGTCTCAAAAAACAAACAAAACAAAACAAAACAAATAAAATCCGTATATAATCAGCAGCATAGTAGGACGCTTGTGACCCTATATTTTAAAAAAAAACTTTTTAAAAAGGTAATTCTAGGAAAGAAAAACATCAGGAAGTTGCTCATTTTGTTTCCTTTTGATTTTTCCTGTGTACTTCTTAAACAAGGAAGAGTAAATACACATGGAAAAATAACCCATATTATGTAAATTCACTTCATAGACGATTTGCACCCATTTTTCTTTTTCTGTTTCAGTGTCAGTACCGTTGATACATAGCATGATGCTGCATGTGTGAGCACTTTCTAGTGAGGATGAGGTCAATTATTTCCACTCCTAACGTCCTACAGATTGCATAAAGAGTTATCTGTGGGGTGCTGGGTACCTCCTCACCTCTGAAATGGTTTGTCAGTAAGAGTAGTAGAATGTTATTGGTCATCAATTTGCTTTAGTTTAGATGGACAAATTTTAACTGTGTGTGAGGAGAAACTTTCTCTTGGAAAACACGTGGGCAGTAAGAACTTTGATCTGTATGGTTAATCAGATTTCCATATATAGATTGCAGACCAGGTAAACATTTCAGGATACATTCTTTTTTTTTTTTTTTTCTTTCTTTCTTTCTTTCTTTCTTTCTTTCTTTCTTTCTTTCTTTTTAACTGCTGGGAAATGAGCTCAGTGCCTTGTCCATGCTAAGTGTGCACTCTACCACTGGGCCACACCACAACCTCATGTTTCATCGTTTTAGAAGTTGCCTTTTTATATAATTTGCCCCAGATTCTTCCTCTCCCAAGATTTCCTTACTATTAAAAACTGCATTTACTTGACAGAGATTTCCTATATACTGTCTTTTTACATGGGCTACAGTGGTCTTTATAAAGGGACAATTTTATTCACCTTTAGCATTACACTCCTGTGAGCCAGAATTTCCTCCATCTAGAAATTCCTGCAAATCTGAATTTCCTCTAGGTTGATTTGTCACGTGTTCTGTGTTCGCTGGCAAATACGGAGCCTTTCGGCTTGCTTGCTTTCTCTGCATGATGTGAGACCTCATTACCGCCCAGCATGATCCAGCAGCTGAAGTGCCTTCAGCAGCAAGAGAAGGTGCCAGCTTAGCAGCTGATCGGCTGCTTCTTTCTGCTTGTAGACTTTCAGCTGCAAAGAAGAGGGGATGTAGCATTCAAAAAGTAACTCATATTTTAAATATCTTTTTCCTTTCTTGATTTAAGATTGAAAGCAGGGATTTGTTTAAGTCTTCATGGAGGCAAAACATGGAACAATACCTTTAATTGCCAATTAGTAGTCTTTGATTCTGCTTAGAATTGTACCAAGTATTTTCATCGGCAAGGTTGCTCAAAGTAGTCCATCCTATTTTCTTGACATTTAAATACAGCTACAACAGACCTTTCCAGGAAAAAAAGTAAACTCCAGTGAATAATCAATCATTCATCAGAAGATCTAGAATTTATATAATTTTGAGCTTTTTTTGAATCTGTCAAAAAATAACATCATGCATTTATGTTTAAATCATGTGTGATCTTACTATAGAACCTTACTGGGTATTTTATTTTGGAATGAATGAATTGAGTAATTAACCTAGTGCAGGGGTGGGGGAGATAGATAATATTTTTACTTGTTAAGTGACTATAGCCTATGATTTGAATTATCAGATCATCAGAGATTTAAATGGTAGAAAATATATGCTGTTGGTGTGTATAGAGGAATATGTATTTTACTTCAGCTCTGGAGAAAAAACTTTAGCAGAACTATTATAAAAATGATTATACCTTTGACGTAGCAGTTTCAACTCCAGAGGTCTGTCCTTGAATGCGTATACACTATGTGAGACACGCGCACACACACACATTTATGATTATCACATTATTTGTCCTATACATTTTTAAAATGCAAAACATCTAGACATAGGAGAATATTAAGTAAACTGTCATGTCTAGATCCATTCTTTTTAATAATGAGTTCTAAAGAGAAAATAAATTTGTATGACTTGATAAGAATGTACAACTTACCTTATGTAAAAGAATAGATATTTTTGCTTCTATGGAAATGTACATATGCAAATTCTTTTTCTTCCTGCCCTCTATATAATATGCACGCATAGACTGAATTTTTAATGAAAAACCTAAAAGAAATTGTTGATAGCATTAATTTCTGAGGAATAATATTGCGCGCTCGTGTGTGTGTGTGTGTGTGTGTGTGTGTGTGTGTGTGTGTGGTTTTTCACAGTTGAAATGAAATTTTATGTTTTTAACAAAGTGTGGCTTTTTTCCTTTTCAGGACTCAGCGCAGGAGAGTGTTATTACCCGAGATATTCATCGTACATTTCCTGCACACGATTACTTCAAAGATACTGGAGGTGATGGTCAGGAGTCACTCTACAAGATCTGCAAGGCAAGGGTCCTTTTCTTACTTTGCCTGCTTCTTGGTGTAGGACTATTTTAGGAACTCATCTTAAAGATTCTTAGATTCTTTTCTGTGTTTATGACTCATTTGCACTATACCATATTTTTGCTGTACATATGTGCTGCCAGATCCTCAATACTAAGCCTGGAAGAAGACTTTTGGACTCTATGTACCAAAGGAGGCAGGGCCCAACCTTAGTTTGGCTCTCCTGCTAACAGGAAAAAAATAGAAAGCCCTCCCAACGCAGTGCTGTGTGGGCTCACGGGAGTCACAGTGACTGCCATGCTCACAAGATGATCTGGTAGTCTCAATTTTTTGACAGTAGGCAAGTGTGTGAAAATCAGTATGGGGCCGGCAGGCTCTCTGATATTGCTGGCATACTCTGAGTTGTGTCACATCATACATCTTTGTACAACTTTTACATCTCATTTTGAAATCTCTCTTCTCCTTCATTATTAGTAGGCCCGAGGGGAGAAATCTGCTTCCTGATTCTCAGTGGCTGTGCCTATTGTGAATGCAAAGGATTCTGTCTCTGTCAGTGGAGAATAGCCAGCAGGTCGTTAATTTCTCAATGTTATATCAGAAAGGCAGGATGGAGTATAAAGATATACAGTACTCATATTGTTTCCACCAGCCCCTCCAGTAGAGATCGTTAATCAATAGTGAACTGCACAAAAATCTGATAATATGGAAACAAAGCACATGGCTAATTTATAAGTTAGATAATTCATACTTGAATAATCATATTTAGTTTTTTAACAAGTAGTAAAGATTGTTCAGTTGGTAATCCAAAATATAACCACAAATCTGTTTCACTTTATATTTACCATTTTTTTTAAAAAGCACTCATGAAACCACTCGCAGACATATACTAATCAAGTATAATTGCTTAATTTTGCATATGGCACATCTTCCATTAAAATCCTTCTTGCATTTTGCTGTTTTTTTTCCTCTTCCCACTCATCTTTGTTCCTCTTTCTCTATTTCTCATTTCTTAAAAAATCTGACTAATTTGAAGTATTATAAATACATACTGATTAGATATCTATTTTGGAATATCTCAGGGTCTACTGACGCCTGAAAGGTAATACATCACCTAGTTTTAAAAATATCAAATCTATTGGATACCACAAAATTATGTAAAATCTATACAATATTGACTTGTAAAAGGTAAAAGTAATTATTAAAATTTTCCTACCACTGGGTGGGTGTGAAAAAAAAATCTTCCTACCACTTTGAAATTTTATGAGCTAATTAGCTTCTGCTTTGCATAAAGAAGACAGGAAAATATATCTAGTATCCAAGTTTATTAAGAAGATCTGGCATATGGCATAAGGAAATTTTTTCCTGAGCATTTAGTGCATTTTCTTCCTTCGTATCAATAAAATAGATGGTTTTATGTTCTTGTAGGCTCTGATGTAATATTTTGCTCCATTGTAGTAAAAATGATATTTGCCTTGTCATATGCTATGTAGAGGGAAATCACTGAAACATTACTAAGCACAGAGATGATAGTGAAATGTACAGCACCTTTAAACAAGATGTGTCCTTTGCTTTGCTCATGTAGTTAGTAATCCAGCCCTAAGTTCATTAGAACTAGAAAGTAATGCTTAGTGCATTCGTGTGGCTCTTGCAATCATTTTGGACCATCCATGTACATTTTATAACATGATTATATGGTTTTAAACCTCTTTCTGGGTGAATAATATTATAAAAATATAGATCTAAGATACTGTTGACATTAACTTAAATCAAAATTCTGTGACTGTTCATAAAACAAAAAGAATTGTATTCTAGGTAATAAGACTTTTCAAATTCTGTGTGTGTGTGTGTGTGTGTGTGTGTGTGTGTGTGTGTGTGTGTCTGTGTCTGTGTGTAGCAAACATTGAAAAAAACTACAATGTGCTGGGATCTTGCAGTGTGGACACTGTGGCTAGAGGTCAGCCTTGGGAGTTCCTGCTGTGTTACCTAGCAGCCTGTCGCCTTAGGTGGTAATGAACACTCACAGATAGAATTACATTATACATTTGTAAGTAAAGCTTTTGAGTCCACTTTCTCTTACTGTTTGAATTCAACTATAGTCATAATCTTTTCTCAGTTTATGAATCTTATCTCATTTGCCTTGAAACTGCTTATGTGTAATCTTCAGGCCGGCCTGAGTGTAATCTGTTTGCCCTAGTATTTCCACTCGTAGGACTGATATCCACTATGATGCCTCGCACTCAGAAATACCTTTGAGTTTTCTTTCTGCATAACCTGCATAGAACATGAATGACACCAGGATCTTATATCAGCTACATTGTGTATATAATCTATAGGTACAGCAATTTAACTTTTTCTTTATTAATCCTTATTTTTTCTGTCTTTTTCTTGTCTTATTACACTGACCACAGCCACCATTTTACTATTAAAATGAGGCAGTGATAACAGGTAGTTTTGTCTTGCTTGTGACTCTAAAGGATACGTATTTAATGGTTTACCATTGACAATAACTTGTTTTATTTCACATTATCAACAGATTATAGACCTATTTAGAACTTATAGTGCCCACTTTTTGTTACAGTAATTTTATATTTGCAGAGTATTTTCTCATATGTTACCTCATTTTTATTTCTGACAATTCCGTGTCCGTATGGCCTATACTAAAGACACAATATTCAGTGGTTTTAAATTGAGCAGAAATTTTTAGGAGAATTTCATTTACAGTAACTTGAGAAATCAACCCTGGTTTCAAGGATACAAGAGTTTGACTTTATAGTTGGAAAGTTTTTCCTGACTCTGGTGAAATGGGAAATGATCTGAACTGTCAGATTAGAGGAAGACAGTTAAAAAACTTACTGTCATGTTTTAATAGCCCTGTCAATTCCAGTTTGCCCTCCTAATATCTGTTTCAGAATAGGAGGAAATTGAAATGATTCAAAGCTTCTTCTGTTGTCATAAAGTTGTGTAGGCAAAATGGAGCTGAAAGTGCAGTGGTGGAATTCATAGGCTTCTGCAGATGGAGACATTTCTCTTTCCTTTCCTCACTGTTTTCTATTGTTATGTCAGTGTCATATTTTAAAAGTATGTCGTTTAGAAAGGGCATAGTATTAGTATACTATAGATACTGCAAGTATCTGTAGCACTTTTCCATTTTAATGTGATGCAGAAATCTACATTTAACTTGGTAAACAGGTTGGTGCAGTTTTACGAACTGGGCACCAGTAGGTCTGGGACTGATTCTTTCAATAGTAGATCTAAGAAAGAAAAATCTCTTTTTAGGTTTTCTTCTCTGTAAGGATGTTGGATTTCATTCAGGCTGTTCTAGGTCTAATTCGTTATGATTTTAAATGTTAGTTGGATTATTTTTTCCTTTTAAAAATTGGCAGATAAATTCAGAGCTTAGCATTTAAGTCCCAGATCAGTTTGTGTTTTGATATCAAAGCTATAAAATTCTGACTTTTCTTGGTTTTCTGTTGTTGTGTTTGACTGTTATGTTGCATATCTTTCACTGAGTGGATTACACTCAGATGTACACCTCGTTGTAAGGCCTAAAATGGGTCAGTCATAGTAATCAGCTGAAGAATCACTCAAACACTGTGGATTGAAGTGACCGGTGGAGTGCAATTTAATTTGTGCATATTGCTTTTTCTAATTTTCTGATTAGAGCAACTACTTTCTGAAAAGAGGCTACTCTGTGAATTTAGTGGGTGAGATTGAATATATTGCAGAGAAATCAATACCTTTGTTTATGTAGGCTAATAATTTCATAGTATAATAGTTTGAGGGAAGACAAAAATAAATTTAACCCCTGTTTAATCAAATACTTTTGTCAAAACAAGGTTGAGCTTATTATAAAAATTAGGCAATTTTAGGTACTATTTTGATATTAATAGTGATGAAACTGCTGCAAAATTTTGAAGAGAGCAGCATTAGTGATTCTTAAAGAGAGATATAATCATAGATTATTGATAATGTTTTCCAGAATTAGGAGGTATTCATAGTCTTAAGAGTGAGTTGTTTTTACTGGGTTTATAGTATTTCCAGTAGTTTTTCTAGCTACTTGATGATTTATGATTCAAGTCTTATTTCTTGGGATACCTGAAAGAGCCCAAGTTTGAATGAACTGTTGGGAAAAATCATTGTCCTCTACCTTTTACATA
Source organism: Ctenodactylus gundi (assembly GCA_004027205.1). Classification (NCBI taxonomy): domain Eukaryota; kingdom Metazoa; phylum Chordata; class Mammalia; order Rodentia; family Ctenodactylidae; genus Ctenodactylus; species Ctenodactylus gundi. The sequence goes on from PVKB01006586.1 coordinate 27,227, forward strand.
GTCTAGCTTGCCTGACTGTGAGCAACCCAATGGGTTCTTGTGAGTTTCTTTCTCAAAAATAAAATAAAATAGATTTCTTAAAGATGAAAATAATCTCAAAATTGATCTTTATAAAGATAAGGGTTTTAACTCAGAAACACTATTTTTTTATAACTGGCCACAATAAAAGAAAAAGTGTGTAGAATATCGAATTTCTGCTTATTATTACTAGAATTCTCCAGTCTTGTTAAAATCTTTAAAGGCCTAAGCACTAAAGAGACTATATAGTGTGAATTCCTCGTAAGTAACTTACGTAACTTTTTAAAAAGGAATAAAAGCTTGCATGCAAACTGAAAATAACTTTCTTTCAGAATTTTAGATTATAAAATTCTGAGTAAAATTATCAAAAAGGAATTCATTTTTCTTGTGTGATACCTCTCAGCATGTCCTGATCAGTCTTCTCCCTAATGCATTCGCTGTGTTGGGGTGGCGGGGGAGGGGGATACTACAATATTTGCCTTGCCTAAAAGCCTGAGTTTTTGAAGTCTATACTGGTACTTCTGATTTTCTCTAATTTATTTTTCTAATAGGAACTTTATATGTATAGGGAATATAAGGTTATTCCTTCTTTCATTTCAGTATTTAGCTTGACAAGAATGTTATATAGCCCTCTGTATTTCATTTATGATTTCACAGTTTGCCCGCTGTTTCAGTGCCCTCTATCACTGAGCAAAGCCCCATAATATGAGAGAAACCAGAAGAGCCTGGATTTTAGATAGCCCTACTCTGATGGCTCATGCCTGCTCTGAATGACATAAGTCAATGCTTACACTTCCTGAAGATTGCTTAGTGTAAGAATAAAGAGTTTTTATTTTCAAGACACTTGTCAAGATTAAATAACATGATGTATGTAAAAATGCCCAGCAAATAATTTCTGGCACATGGGAAGTATTTAATACATCAGAAATTTCTCTTTTCATTAAATATGCACAGTCATACTAACCTTGTAGAAAAACTACAAAACTGAAGTGGGAAAAATTGAGTTAAGCTGGTTTGTGTCTTCAGTGGCTATGCAACTTTAGGCTATAAAATTTGATAAAGTCTAACTGCCCTATGGAGTAACAAATAACAACACGTACAGTTGTGCTTTCTTCCATTGTGACGATTGTGGTTATGTTGATAAACACTGGGAAATTTCTTCAAACCTCCTGTGATATCTGAAGGAGTTCATTTTTCCTTAAGGAAGTTAATTTCTTTTAAGAATGCACTGCTGGCCCTCAAGGTTAACTAAAACTATTTAACAGGCTGCTTATAAGGATGTGCTGCCAAAGCAAATGGTCCCCAGAGTTTAAAAGGTTCTCCAGCACCTTATGTTTGGATGCACCCTAGAAGTCCACTTCCCTCAAAGAAATCCAGAAGAAAAAAAAGGAAGTGTAACAAAAATAAAAGCCTTCCTAATGGCCAGACAGCATATAAGGGGCTCCTGAGTCCCCCAGACTACTGCTCCAAATTAAACCCTTTGGGTCCATTGTGATCCTAGATCACCTGTCACTCCTCACAGAAGGACTCTCATTCTGGCACCAACCATATTCCAAAGACACAGAATTTACTAGTGCCACAAAAGTCTTATTTACTGTCTCTGCCAGTTGTTTCCTCTTCAAAAGTAGCTGTCATTCTGGTGTATATTGCCATAGATTTTTATAGCCTGTTTCTGAGCTTTGTAGAATGGTTACAAACAATAAGGACTTTGTTTTGTCTCCTTTTTAAAATTTTGTGAAGGTCTGATTCACCCACAATCAGGTTGTGTTACTATACTGCCTATAACATTCTTCCATAGTGACTGGACTTAGGTATTTTCTTACATATAGCAGTTTGTTGTTATCATCACTACATAGTATTTCACTTTGTAAATATAGCACAATATAATGTCCATTCTATTTTAGTAGGTATGTAGGTTGTTTTCAGCAGTGAGCTATTTTGAATAATATTGGTATATACACTTACATTAATGTTTTGTTGCACTGTGAATACATTTCTATTAGCTATGTACAGGGACTAGGATTTTCTGATCGAAGGTTATGTATGTATTCAGCTTCAGTAGTCATTACTAAACATGGCTTCTAAAGTTTTCATCTGATTTGAGCTAGCAGGTGCATAAGAGTTCCTGTTACTCTACATTATCACTCTTGGATGTGTAGTGGTATCTCAGCATAGTTTCCTGTGCAGTTCTCTTAACTACTGAAGACTAGTACATTTTTATATGCTGTCTGGCCATTAGGAATCATTTTCATGCTCAAATCATTTGCCATGTTTTCATATTTACACTTCTGTTATTTGTAGGAATTTTTTCTATGCTTTGCATATGGATCTTCTAAAATATATATGTTACAGGTAATTTCTCTTATGACTTGCTCTTTCACTATCTTGATCAGGTCTGCTGATAGATATGAGCTGCTAATTTTTGAAGATCTAATTCACTGATCTTTTTTGTTTATTGCTTTTGTATCTTGCTTAAGATATATTTGCCTAACAAAGCCATGCAAATATTTTCTCATGTTATCTAGAAATTTTATGCTTTAGCGTTTACACAGATGACTATGATTTATCCATAATCGATTTTTGTGAGATGTCAAAGTTCAGTTTTGTCCATATATCTCCTATTGACTCACCATTGTTTATAAATAATCACACTTTCCTCCTCATCACATTTTCCAGTAATAATTATATATATGTATATATATATATATATATGCATCAGTTTCAGGACTGTGATATTCCATTGATCTATGTACCTATTTTTATACCAGTGCTAAACTATTACCATTATAATTGCCTTAAATAAGATAATAAGTTGAATTATCTGATAATATTAGGCCACAAATTTTGTTCCACTTCAGAATTGTTTTTGCCACATTGGCCCTTTGTATTTCCATGTTTTAGAATCAGCTTGTAAGTTTTTCAGGAAAAAAAAAACCTTTCAAGATTTTTCATTAGGATCACATTAAATCAACAACTTACCAATTTTATTAATTGTTTCAAAGAACCAAGTTTAGATTTGTTAATTTTATATGTTTGTTTTATAATTTCATTAATATTTTTCTTTAGTTTTTGTTATTTGTTTTTAAGTATAATTTGCATTTTTGTTTTATAAGATGTTTAAACCACTGATTTATGATCTTCTTTCCTTCCATTCTGCCTGCCTGCCTGCCAGCCTTCCATCCCTCCTTCCTTCCTTCCCTTCCTTCCTTCCTTCCTTCCTTCCTTCCTTTCTTCCTTCATTCATTCCTTCCATTCTTCCTTTCTTTGTAGTGCTGAGGATTTAACACTGAGCTGTATATATGCTATGTAGACATTGTACCACTCAGCTATGTCAGCATCCCCTTTTATATTCTTAATAGTTACATCAAAGTCTGCAGATCATTCCTAAATACTATTTTAGGGCTGGAGGAATAGCACCGCAGTTACAATGCTTGCCTAAATACTCTTTTAGATGCATCATGACAGAGCATGTTTCTATTTTCCAAAGTTAATGCTCAAAATCAGCATGATTCCTACATAATTTATGTGTAATGAGTTGTGTCCATTTAAGACATACAATTAGGTGACTGTGAATACCTGTGCAATCACAATGACAATATACCACTTTCGGGATACCAGATATTTCTATCTCTCTAGTGCCCTCATGAGCCTTTGCAGCCAGCCTTCCCTCCCACACCCAGCTCTATACAACTATTTATCTTCTTTTGTTATAGTTAAGTTCCTGTTTCCTAGAATTTAATAGAAATGGATCACATATATTGTCTTGACATGCCTTCTTTTATGTAACAATTTTAATTTCTTGTTGTTTTATTTTGTTTTGTTTTGTGGTACTTGGGGTTGAGCCCAGTGCCCTCAGACTCAGCAACATCTCCAGACCATTTTCTTTTTAAATTTTTGAGACAGTGTTTCATTATGTTGTTAAGTTGCCCAGGCTGGGCTTCAACTTGCAGTCCTCCTGCCTTAGCTTTCTGGAGTGCTAGGATTATTGACCTGTGCCACCAGGCCTGGTTCATGTACCATGTTAAAAAAAAAAAAGATTTATTCATGTAGTTGAGTTTCAGGTTTCAGTAGGTTTTTTTTATTGCTGAATAGTATTGTCTTGCATTCACTTCAGTTTTGATATGTCACATATCAAAATATTTTAATGTTCAATTCTGATGAAATCTAGCATCACTTAATATTATTAATATTTCTATTCAAGCCCTCTCAGTTTTATGTGTCTTTCCTGCTTGATCATTTTTAATAAAATCCTAGGCATCTTATATGAAAAATTATATCTTTTGACCTTTATTTGGTCCTTGAGATTGATCTCAGGGTCTCATTCATCCCAAGCATGTAGTCTACCACTACGTTGTACCTCTAGCCCAATCCTTTGAGACATTTTACACTATTACTGACTTAGAGAGTGAAGATCTTCTGACATATTCACTGAAAGCCTGAGATATTTACTAGATATTTTCTTGAGCTGAGACTTAGAGATTTTCTTAATTTTTCTTTGTGTTCTTGCTGGCCAGTTTCCCAAAATTTCCTTCTACAATATATCACCCATATCCAGTGAGAAAATATGGATGATCAGTGTTTTGTAACATTCACCTCAAACTTTTCAGCAGGTAAGTCGGTGGTCACTAGTTTCTCATTTTCTAGAGGACAGGAGAATTTCATTGATTGTTTTGTCTACGCTAGCATAGAGAAGGCCCTGGATTTGCATTCTGATACATTTTAATCTTCAGATAAGAATTTTGTTTCATTTTTCCCCTTTAAACCATTTTGCATGATGTATTTTCTTAGAGTTGTCCGATTTGGGTTCATTGCCAAGGACAATTTTCTTTATAACTATTCAGAAGAGTAAGTAGCACACACATACAGGAATGCATATATAAAGAACTCTCAGCAACTCATAGTTAAAAAGCTTGCCAGATAGCTAGCTGGCTCTCCTGCTCCCTTTCTCCTGTTATTCTCTCTGTGTCTCTCTTTCTCTCTGTATTTAGGTATTAACTCAATAATCAGTATTTGTTTATAAGACTTCAAAGTCATTTATTTCTTGTGAATAAGGGATAGGAATTATTTTGAGGGTTTTTTTTTTTTTTTGGTCATGCAGGAAGAATTATTTCAGTTTTTTAATGTCCTCTTTAATATTTATATATAGGCAGAGAGAGGATAGAATTTCTGGAGTGAGAGTTTAGCTAAGAAATACAATGTGATTTTATAATATACATTTTATTCTGAGACTTTAACAATGTAAAGGTCAAGTTAGGGAAGCCAGAGTCTTTTGAAAAGAGAGTGAATGATTTGTAATTCTCTTGAGCGTTCCTGAGGAGATTTTTAAAATTTCTTTATGTGCAGGGTCCCAAAAGAGCTTTTCTTGAAATGGCTTTGTAGTTTCTGTAGAGCCTGTCTTCTTTCAACGAAAAAGTTAATTGAAGCCATCACGCTATTACTAGGATGCCGAAATGAAATGGTAGTATTATGAGGATGGCACACATGGATAAAATTTGAATAAAGCATTTGGTGTGAAACCTAAGGGTTTAGTTATAGTCATTCTTTTTAGAAAATAAAATTTAAAGACTGAGAAAAGCAAGATTTATGTTTAAAAGAGAAAGTACAAGGAACCTTCAAGTAAAATAATGTTCATGATTTATCTTAAATGTATAATTTTTCACAATTGAAATCTATACCTGAATGGATTCAGATGCCTTGCATATCATAGACAATGAGTTGTTTTTGTTACAGAATTATAGAGATTTGTATCCTGTTTACTAATTGTTTTGCAATTGGCGATATTTTGGCAATTGTGATGCTTCCTCCTTGGCTGAACCTCTTTGTATTTCTGTGAAACAACCTCTAAAACCAACCTCTTTCCACTCTCTCCTTTAGACAGAATGTAATTGCCTTCCTCTTCATCCCATCTATCCTCACCCTGTTTGCCTACCTTCCTACCCATTCTACCCACAGATTTTCACAGACTCAGACAAGGCTAAGAATATAACTATACTTAATAAGATTGTATTTTTAGGGACTTCCATTAAGTAACTGTTAGCTGTTCTTGCTATATACAAAAAAGTAACTATGAGATGACATGTTAATCCACTTCACTATCTTACCATTTTGCCACCTGTATGTATAATGTCCTGTACATCATATTGCACACCTCAAATGTACACACTAAAATTAATTTTAAAATTACCCTTTAAAGTGTAGATTGTTATTATGGATCATCTTTTGAACAGTATCTGATCAATTTCATTTACATTTTTGTCTGCATTGTGTTCAACCTTTGAGGAAAAATCCATCTTTAACATTTTCTTTTCCTTTGCCTCAGTCACACTGATTGTCAGTCACACCACACCAATACAATTAGGTCCGTGGACTTGACGGGATGAATCTGAGTGTGTTAATTTGGATCCTCTGAGAAGCCTGTCACAAGGACAGAATTGAATGTATAAGAAATGTAATAGGGAAATGCTTGTAAGAGAAACGTGAAGGGAGCTGGGGAGGGCGGGAGAACCATTGGGCCATAAAGCAACTCAGTCACAGAGGGAGAAGGAATGTTAGGTGAAATGCCTTAGTCCGACAAGGCTAATGGGAAGACCTCAACCAGGGTTACCTGCGAAGGCCCACTTTTTTTTAAAGACTGCATGCTTTTGTACAAAACTTCAGTGCATGGGAACCCTGGAAAAGGTTCATATTTCTACTGTTTTTTTCTTTGAAGTACATTTATTTATAGAATCTTTTTAGGCTACACTTAAGGATAGGGTTCTTGCTATTTATTTCATAGGATTTCTGAGTGGTTTTCTTTTCTTTTATATCCTTTAAAAATCAAAAGTTAAGCATGTAAATAAAGCATTGATTTTTTTTATAATTATGGAGTAGTTTGCTTTTAAAAGGGGACAAAATTTTTTAAAGGATATGGTAGTTATTTTATATTTTCTTTTTTTTCACCAAAGAATATGTCACTATACTTCTAAATTGTTTCCAAGGGCCTCTTCTAAAACAGTGTTATATAAAAGGAAACTTACATCTAGGAATCTTGCCAGCTATGTTAGATAAGAAAATTGCTTTGTGAGTGAATATTTGTGAATACATCTAGCATTCTACATTTATCTCCAAGTGTTTAGATTATTTCATATCACTGGATCTATTTTTAGAGCTTATGTTTATATTCTCCTTTTTACCAGCATATAGGACAAAGTTAATAACCTTTTTAAAACTCAACTTTTTTATTTTTAGAGTCAAAACACTATGTATATATATATATATATATATATATATATATATATATATATATATATATATAATCTCAAACAGGAATATTACAAGTTCAGAATTTTTTGAACTATTTTGAGAGTGATCTGTCTTGATGCCTCATTACACTCAGATAGTTAGTTTTTTTTTTTTTAAATAACCAAGGATGTACATAACACAACATTCAATTCAGTATATTAGCATTGATCTATAACTATTACCTATGACTTAACACTATTTATGCAAGTAATGTTCTTTATAGAAAAGGGACTTAGTTTAGAGTCACCAGTTTCATTTGTCATGTCCCTTTCCTTTCTTTCAGGTTGGAACAGTGTCTCATTTTTTCCTTTCTTGATCTTGATACTTTTGAAGATTACAGACCAGTCAGTGTTAGAGTCTCCCTAAATAGCATATGTCTGGTGTCTAGTTCTAGTGGTTGGGCTCAGGTAATCCTTCTTTGACACGAGTGATATAGGAGGAATAAATAATGTGTTCCTGTTTCTTCCCCTTGTTAGCTTTTGGTGGAGGCTGAGTGGCTGTTCAGTCATGGTTCTTGTCTTGTCCCAAAAGAATTTTGGAACTTGGTGATGTCAGGGTTCCAGCAGCTCATACGCCAAGCCGGTACAGGGTCATCGTAACTGCAGAAATAGGCAGAAGCAGAAGCCACACAGGCAGACGAGGCCATCTTGAAAACGAGAGCACACACAGCCACCTTGGAATCCCTCCATTTATGCCGCCAGACTTCGTGTTCTACGGTTTGTCCCTACCAGAGAGAGCAATCTTACCCCTGGGTAGTACTTTCAGGTTATGTAACTTTTCCCTTATGCCATATGCACTTCTCATAATTCACCTGGCTTTAACCATATTCATAAACTTCTTTGCCCATGTATTGGGTATAAACAACGTTACTGTGAGGAGAGATCAGCCAAGGGCATTCTGTTTTCCTTAGTGTACGTTATCGAAATCAAGACAGGCCATGATCACTGCTTGGCTTTTGGCAGTTTTCTGTGGAACTTTTTTCCTGCTTTATCCTCTTTTACTTGGTTGTTAGCGGCTGTCTCGTTTACTTGCCTGCATTTGCTGCTTTCAGAGACTCAGCTGCTGCCTTCGGGCCTATGTTTTGTTTTGTTGATTCCCCTTGGCTCATGTCTGTCTGCTACCTACATTCTTAGGTAGTACACAGTTTTTCCCATTGTTGATGATGATCACTTTGATCACATAAATAAGGCATTTTCTACATAGGGATCCCCAAGCCCTGGGCCATGGACCTGTTAGGAACTGGGCCACGTAGCAAGAAGTGAGAGGCAGGCCAGTGTGCAAGGCTTCTTCTCTTGACAGCCACTCCTCATCTCTTGCCTTACCTTCTGAGCTTTCGTCCTGTCAAATCAGAGATACCATTGCATCCTTATAGAAAGGTGACCCCTACTGTGAACTACATATGCAAGGGATCTGGGTTGTGTGTTCCTAACAAAAAAAATCTTATGCCTGATGATCCAAGATGAGCTTGGGAGGATAGTGATAGCACCCACCTACCTCAACCCGTGTCTGTGGAAAATTGTCTTCCATATAGCCAGTTCCTGGTTCTAAAAAGTCTGGGAAACGTTGGTCTTCTAGGCTTTTCCATTATGAAGTTACTCTTTACCCTTTGAATGATACACATTTGGTGTGGAGCTATTTAAATATTCCATTTTAAATCAGAATTTTAATGTATTCGTTATTACCATATTCACATGGACTGACAAATTCCTCTTTCATTTGATGTATTTTATTCTCAATCATCATTTGTTTTGATACTCAAATTGCTCCCAAGTTAGCCAGGGGCAGTCTTCAAGCTGGCCTCTGTGTCATTTTGTTTTGTTTTTTTTTTCCCCATTGTATTGATATGTATTAGTGCAAAATTTAAGGTTTACAATGAAGTTGATCATTTTGTGCACCTCCGTATCTTGTCAAGGTGACAAGTACTTTCCCACTTTCCTTTTGTCCCTCCCTCTCCCCACTCCTCCCTCCCTCCCCACCCTACCCCCCTATTTCACTTTGTTTTTCATTTTCAGTTCCATGATATAGTTGTGATCTGGGACTCTCATATCAGAGAGACCATTCGATGTTTCACCTTCTGCTTCTGACTCACTTCACTAAGCATGATGTTCTCAAGCTTCTTTCATTTGCCTGTAAAAGCCTCCACGCTGTTGGACTTTATAGATGCATAGTATTCCATTATGTATAAATACCACAGTTTGTATATCCATTGGTCTGTTGATGGGTGTTTTGGTGACTTCCAAACAGAAGTACAAGTGACCAATCGATACATGAAAAGATGCTCAACATCTCTAGGTATAAGAGAAATGCAAATCAAAACAACACTAAGATACCATCTCACTCCAGAGAGAATGGCCTGTATCAACAAGTCAAATAATAGTCAGTGCTGCCAAGGCTGTGGGGAGAAAGGAACCCTCCTGCACTGCTGGTGGGAATGTAAATTCATACAACCACTCTGGAAAGCAGTATGGAGAGCTCTCAAAAGACTAGAAATAAATATCCCCTTCGATCCAGCGACACCCCTCCTGGGAATATATCCAAAAGAGGCCAAAACAACACATAACAGAGATATTTGTATACCCATGTTCATAGCAGCACAACTAACAATAGCTAAAATTTGGAAGTCACCAAAATACCCATCTATCACTCTTTTAACTTGGCCTTTCTTTATATCTCTAAGAGATGTTGCAAACTTGTTTCTCCCAGCTCTAGAATTAACCATTTGTACAAAACACTCTTATTTTATTCAAAATGCTAAGAAATCAAGACATAGGCAATTGGCATCATCATTATTATTGTAACATTGTTACTTGGAAGCTATCTATTTCATTGGACAGAACCAGGGAATGCACGCACGTACATATGTGTGTGTGTGTGTGTGTTTGTGTGTGTGTATGCACATGCACACATACATACAAGCATTTATCTGCATCCAAATTTTTCTTTTTAATGAGATAAAATTGGCATACCACAAAAATCTACCCCTTTAATATATAAATTTGCATGGATTTTAGTATATTCACAAGGCAATACAAACAATCCTCATGGCTATTTAATTTCAAAACATTTTCATCATTCAAAAATAGACCCTCTACTCTTAGAAGTCACTTTTCATCACCTTTTTCCTCCGACTCTGGCAGGCATTACTCTGTAGTCTGTCCTTGTGAATTTGCCTGATTTGTTATAATAGTTTGTTTGGTTAGTTATTTTTTGTGTAATAATTCTGTAAGTCTGTATTCTGTGTCACACGTGGCCACTGAAATCTCTGTTTGGTGGTCAGCTTAATTGTTGAGTTTCTGAAACAAATCTTTCATTTGTGGTTGAGCGGCTCCGTATATTTAATGCGTTCCCACTACTCATTCAGCCCATTGAAAACCCTGTTTATAGCACATCTAGCAAAGGCTAATGGCATTTGGAGGTAAGCAGATGCAACCTGAGACTGTCATGTTTTGTGAAATGAGTGATAGGCAGAAGGTAAAAATCTCATGATTTCTCTCTTACAAAAAACTTAGAATATAGGCAATTCATAGAATGAAATGAGGGAGGTATTGGGAGTCGGAAGGGGGGGAGAGAGAGGATCGGGGGTTGTAGGGTTCCTAGTAAGCCAGAGCATGCACCTTCTTCAGGCTTACTTGAGCATGTAACGTGCCTTGGGTGCTCAACTCCGCCCCAGAACCCTACACAAAGGCATTGCCCCCTAGATTCTCAGAAGCGTAGTTGAGTCTTTCAAAGCCCTTAAGGATATATCATTCCCCAGGCTTTCCTCTTATGCTTTTCATTAGCATATGGTTTGCTCCAGTTTTTATATACCTCCTCAGACACCTCCTCAGACAAAACTGAACAACTGCTTATAATTGTTTTTGACAAATGCCCTTAGGGAAAAGGCTTTTCACATCGGGAGAACATTATAAGTAGAGTGTTCTGGGGAGCCACCAGACAAGTCAAATAATTAGCTTCAAATTCTCTGGGAGTGAGGCTTTGCAGAAAGTCTCTGCTATTCTGCTCCCTTTGGTGGCTACCAGACTGCTTGTTACAGCAAATGCAGGATGTTCATTTTCAAGGTCATCATGGAGCTGAAGGGTTGACACTTTAAGAAGGCAAGTTAAAAGTGCCACAGAGTTTTTTGTTTTACTAAGATTCAGTTGTTTTTCAATAATACTCCCCAGGCTGCTACAAACTTTTGGTCAGTTTCCAGTCACGAAATGTTGATTCTGACCAATTTTGGCGTATTTTCTGCTGTTAGGGAAGGGAGAATTTTCAGAGATCTTGGTCTGCCTTTCTGTGGATGTCTCTGCCCTAAATTGTTTCTCTGTCTGTGTGACTTGAGAGCTTACGTAATCATAGCAGCACTTCTAATTCCAGTCCAATAAGAGGATTAGTTTTGGTGCCCTCCTCTTTTACGTTTGTGTCTCTGTTTTCTGACATTGAGAAACCTGGCTCCCATTACTTTTAATGTGTTTAACCTTGTTGGTAACATCTCCATATGTACTGGTCTCCCATTACTGCCACCACTCCCCTTGCATGCAGGCTCTGACTGCGTGTGCCAGGCTGTCACTACACACAGACTTGTCAAGTGCTGGTTTGCCGTCTTGGTCACCTGTGCCCCTACCTGGATGGGGATATGAGTTTTTTTTTTTTTTATTGCAAATGTGTCTGAGGTCTACATGGTTGCATTTGGCACCACTGAATATAAAGAAGGTCCAAGAAATTAGTAAATAAATTGATGGAGTTTTGGGTACCTGCAGAAAATTGTTAATTCTCAAAAGGACGATGAATCTCAAAATCCATAAGAAGTTTAGTGGTACATAAGACCTGTCCAGGCAACTCTTTACTCTTCCTCAATGATGAATCAAATGGGATATTTGGAAGAAGGACTAGCATATCTCCTGATATCAGCTGACAGTTGCTGCAGTTTATTCAACACGTGACTAAACACTGTGTTTAATCCTTATATGAATATATTATGGCTAACATTATTACCTTTTTGTAGTAGAAAAGATGTTTTCTTTTAGCAAAAAAGAAATCTTCAGAAGATTTGTCTCTATTTGCTGTAATTGGTTCTCTTCCTGCTCCTTCCAGGCACGATACAGCTCTACCTGTTCCGAAATGATCCAGTCAGAGCACAAATGTTTTCTGTGTGGTAATATTAATGACCAAATCTCAGTCTTCTTCTGACCTGTCAGCAACATCTGTCTGACACCCTTAATTATAAACTCATTTGAAAAGTGCTTTTTTACTATTCATTTCTTCTGCTCATTCACTCTGTTTTTCCTTGCCTCTTAATTTAAACCGTTGGTCTTTTCTTTTTAAATCTATAAGGGATGATCAAAATATACAGTGAATGTTTAATTAAAAATATTACCATTAGAGACACATTAAAACATTCCAGTTAACTTCATTGTTCTTGTTGTTCTTGTGATTCCTGTTGTTCTTGTCACTTTCTGAAGCAGTTCTGGAATTCCTATTTTGTGAGTGTCTTTATGAGGTGTGATCAAAAAGTATGGTGAATGCGGCATTGTGATGTGTCCTCATCTACCTTTTTTACCTGATGTAGCACTGTGTGACTTCTGGCAGTTTTTCAAATTTAAGATGGCCACAAAAGGTAAAATTTTTGAGTCAATTCAGGAGTTTAAAATAGCCATGACAGTACAACCAAAGACATGAAAGGATACTTCCAGAGCTGCTTCAGAATGTGGCAAGTACAGTATCATGACTGCGTTGGAAGCCAGAGGGCATATTTTTGAGGAGATTAATGGCAGTATACCTTTATTGCAACACATTTTTTAAAAAGCCAAGCATTCACCAGATGTTTTGATCATATCTAGTATATTTGCCACAGTGATAATTTAATTCAGCCTCAATTTTAAATTACATGCATGCCCTGAAAGCTGCCAGTTCTCTGACTCTAGCCTCTTCCTTGAACTTCGAGTTTGTGTATTCATTTATCTACTTGATTTCTCCTCTAGAGGTTTAACAGATACCTTAAACATTGCGCACTGAAACTTAAAGTTTGATCTTTCTTACAGTCTTACTCATTCATAGTTTTGTCCATTTCAGCTGATGGTGACTCTTTTCTTTCCATTGCTCAGTCCTGAAACACTGAGTCATTCTTCACTTGTTCTTTGACCACATGCAGAGTGAGTGACACCTGTTGCTCAGCACCAGGAGCAATGGTCCTTAGCCTTTTGCATTATTTGTGGGTGATGGTGTTCCAAGAAAGACATGCCTGATTCAGACACTGGATGGAACAGAACTTGACTCACACAGAGAAGAGACAGGGCAAGATCAGTGTGATCCACACTGACATCATCTCCCACCTGGTCATCCTACTTTCAGTAGCTTTGGTTTCATTTAGCTTGAAAGCCAGAAATCTAACAGAAGTCTACCAGGCTGAACTCCATGTGTGACTGACATGTCCTGCTCATATGTGACTAACTTGTCCTGCTCATGTGTGACAAGTGTTCACACTTGGGAGTCCTTGCACTTGGTTCTTTCTTTAACTGGAGCGCTGTATTCTTGGAGAACTATATGGTTTGCTCTTTAGTCCTCCCTCAACTCCTCGCCCAAGTGTTACTTTCTCATATGTTCTGTGGCCTGCCTTTGCCATTCTGTTTAACATAACACACTAAAGAAATCATTCGTTTTGTTGGCTGTTGTCTTTCTTTTCCGATTAGAAAGTAAGTCCTATGAGAGCAGATTTGTTTTTCCATTTTGATCACTGTTTATGCTAATCCTCCACTAAGTAGACAATTTTTTTTGTTGTTATTTTTTCAATGACAGGAATCAAATCTTAGGGAAAGTAAGCAATTCTGGTAAGTGACAGAGCTGGAATTTGAGTTACTTGGCACTCAGCGCCTCTTACTTTTAAGTAAATATTTTAATCGTGATTTTAGAGTAATTGGCTAGCAGCAAGTTACTTTCTGGGCACTGTTGTAATTTAGTCTAGAATGAATTCTTCATAACTGTATTGCTTTTGTGGGAAAACACATGCTGAATTTTTAAAAAACCTGATAAATGCTTCTTATAGAAAATGATCTGTTGATCACTGTGAACTACCTGTACTAAGTACTGAAGGATAATAAAGCATGTAGTTAATAATAATTCCTAAGGATTAGGAGAACAGAAATCTGATGATTACTAGGCACTGAAAACTTTTAATAAAAATATTTATTTATGAACAAATTTTAAAATACAAAATTATAATTTGGGAATATATCTACATTGATATTTTACTGGGTTTTCTAATTTTTGTTTGACCCTTCTTAAAACTTATAATTGGGGCTAGAGGAATGACTCAGCAATTAAAACGCTTGTCTAACTAGTGCCAAATGAATGGCTAAGTACCCGAGTTCGATTCCCCAGCACCACAGCACCACATAAGCTGGACATGGTGGTGCATGCCTGTAATCCCAGCACTTGGAACACTCAGGCAGAGGATTTTCATGAGTCCAGGGCCAGCCTGGGCTCCATAGAGAGTTTAGGACCAGCCTGGGCTACAGAGTGAGACTTCTCAAACAAACAAACAAAACCCTAATAATTTATGAATTATAATCTATAGCAACTTTGATTATTGATTACAAGCTAAAACACTTTGATTTATTGCTGTAGACTAATGGCAGAGATAATTTAGTTTTGAATATGGATTATATATGTCTCTGTATGTCTACAAGAGTCCTGCATACACATACACACAATCTGTCCTCATTATTCAGGAATTCTTACAGATTTGTCTGCTTGGTAAAATTTGTCTGAAGCCTCAAAAGCAGTAGTTGTGGTGTCTTTGTTGTTTACTGTTATTTGTTTCCTTGTGGACGTTCGTTAGTAAGTGTGTAGGCAGTGTCAGGAAATTCATGCCATCCATTGTGCATATCCCAAGCGCAGGTGAAATAAGTCAATGCTCTGCCTTTTTGCTTCAAATGTCATATTATAAACAGTTACCACAGTATACTTATTGCCATTGTTTTTGCATCTTGTACTTTTCATTGGCTGTTGCAGCTGTTTAAATTGGCCCAGCAGGGTAGTGCTGAAGTGTTACCCAGTGTTGCCAAATAAGAGAGTGCTGTGATGTGCTTTATTGGGAGAAAATGTGTGTTAGATAAACTTCACTAGGGCATAAGTTGCTGTTACATGTAAGTTTAATATTAATCAGCAATCTATATTAAGCAGTGTATATCTTCAAGCAGAAATAGAGCAAATTTATGTTTTGATGGGTTGCTGAAAATGTGGTGACCAGAGGTATATCAAAGCCTAACCCTAACCCTGTATTCCCCAGAGACAATAATTCAGTAGTAAAAGATTCAGTGTTGTAGTCAGTTCATAGAACGTAAGTACTATGAACAATAAGATTCAACTATTTATAGGTACAGCTATCTCTGAGAAAAGTGATTCTTATTGATTATCTTCTTCACTGTTTTAACCATTACCTTGATCTCCAAAGAAGCCTTGATGTGTGTCTTTCATATGTTTGTGTTCTGGAGATGCCACCCCAATGAAAATCTAAAACATTAAAAAAATCACTAAGTGATTATTATTAATAAGCAGTTCTTAACTATTTTAATTTTTAAACTTGAAATATGTCAGATACTCAAATGAGTAAGGTTAACTTGGATTTATGATTTTAAACAGTAACAGAAGTAGCACCCTTGTGCACAGCTTAGGAAATAACATATTTCCTATGTTATGGGGCATCGTGTGTGGCCTTGTAGCAGTCTGTCTGTCTGGTTAGAGAACACCTTGGGATTTCCCTTTCATTCTTTCTGGTAGTGTAAGCTGCTCTCATGTTCAGGTGTGCTTGTCTCCAAGTGTGTGCCTACTGCCTGTTCCCACTCTGGGGTCCAAAGAGAAGTACACCATGCTGGATAATATGTTACCAATATTTTTTAGTATTTCCAGATGTTCTTGTGAGACAGTCTTCCCCCACCACAGCCAGCTATTCTCTTGAATTTTCTGTTTTTTATTCCTCTACATTTTTAACTAAAGTCATCTCTCTGATTAGTTTATGAATATTTATGTGATACATATCAAAGAGAAAAATTGTGTTTTATAGTGAGGCTTTATCATCATTCGTTTGCATTTGGTAACCAGTGTCAGTAGTCATTACGATCTAAAGATCCTAGAGAGGACTTTGAACTTATCCCCACTACTGGGGAAAAAAAAAAAAAAAAAGAAACAACCTAGCAGTCAGACTAAAAACCATTCCTTAATGATTGTAATTCAAGAGCAATGGTTGTGCAATTGTAGTTGGAAAAAAAGTTCCGTGGCCCTGTGGAAATTATTTTCAGGGTTAATGTGATGACTAATTTTGATTATCAATTTGTCTGAATTGAGAAATGTCAAGGAAATTAGTAAAGGACACATCTGGGTGTGTCTGAGGGTGTTTGAGGGAGGACCCGCCCCAAATGTGGGTGTCACAGTTCAACAGGCAGGGGCTGGCTGGAATGAACACAGCAGGCAGAGGCTGCTGCCTGGCATCCTGTGGATGGATGTGTCTTCCTGTCTGCCTGCCTGTCTCCCTCTGCTTCTTGGCCACCGCAAAGAAGTAAGCAGCCTGATACATGTCACCCGTCCTCTATGATGCACTCCCTGCCACAGGCCCAGAAACAGCGGAGTCGGGGAACACATGCTGAAATCTAATCACCTGGGAACCAACAGAAAACTTCCTTCTTTAAGTTAATTTACTTGGCTATTTTGTCAAAGTGACAGAAAGTTAGCACAGTTAGCACCTCTATTAGTGGCTAACAGTTACAAGACACAAAAGGTCAAATGTCTTTCATATTTACTTTATTAAGAAGAACTTGCATGATATATAAATGTTAGCACCAGCAGGACTAAGCCTTACTCACTGTGTGTGTGTGTGTGTATATATATGGCCTGCAGTCAGCTTGGTAATAAATATGTTATGGAAATAAGTTCAAAGTCCTCTCTAGGAGCTTAAACCCAGAAAACATGAGATGAAGCATGCCTTTTATCAGACTTCCTTTCTCTTTGAGGATATGATGTCCTATCCTTCATTTTTATTGTACCCTAAGGCTAATCTGAATGTGCCAGTTTTTGTCTTCTACGGACCCAAACACATAAATACCTAAGAAGAACAATTCTACACTGACAGAGTCTACATGGTATAATAAAGGTATGGGGCATAGTCACACTATCCAAACAGATTTTGATATAAATTCTGGCTCTGCAATTAACTAGCTGTGTGACTTCTCCAGTTAGTAATCCGTCTAATCCTCACTTTTCTCACCTCAAAGAACTTTGTGAGGATCAGAAGAGAACACGGAAAATCTCTTCTCACGGGGTCTGGCATATCATAAATATGCCAGACTTTGTAGTGTCTTTGTATATGCGCTTCTGCTTTATGTATAAAGAATTGCAACATTCTGTTCAGAACAGAAGAAGAGAAGCAATTGTGCTTACACCTTTTTGTAAGACGAAGACAACCTCACATTGTCCGAAATGTCTTCTTGCTGTAATGCTCCTTCTTGCACTCTCACCTAGTTCCTGGTTCTTTCCTTCGAGTCTCCTTAGACCTGTCATTACTTCTCTCACTGAGGGCGCCTTTTTTTTTTTAATTATGTGCTGATCTGTTGACTCAGAGGTGAGGATTTGAGGATCTGGATTCCGTCTTTTCATCTTTGTCACTGCTGTTCTGCGCATGATGTTTGATAATAGATGTTCAGTAGACATGAGCTTTTGAATGGAGATATGAAGTCCTTTTATGAATTTAGTCAGAAAAGCAATATAAGGGGCTCAGCAGAAAGGGATAGGGTACAGCCACAGAAGTTTTTCTCCAATTTTTAAATATATAGAAGAGTTAAAAGAATTATATAGTATACATCCATAAGCCTGACACTTGGATTCTACGATCAGCATTAATAAGATACCTATCTGTCTATCGATTTCTGTATTCAGTTAATCAGTCTCAATGTTTTAAGCCATTTCAACTTTATGGACATCTGGATACCCGGGCCTAAATCCTGCAGCTTCTGTTATTGACTGCAGTTCAGCATCCATTAACAGTTATTTTTTGTAAGTTAAATTTATATTCAGTTAAATGCATGAATATGAAGAATAACTTTTATTATTTTGAAAAATGTAGTGTAGGGCTAGAGATGTGGCTCAGTGGTAGCGTACTTGCCTACCATGTGGAAGCAAGGCCTTGGGCTTGGTCCTCAGCAGTGTGAGAGAGAGCAAGAGCTGGAGAGAGAGAGATAGGGAATGGGGTCGCTGGATTCATGGATCTTCATTTTTGACTGGCTTTCTCTTCTAACAGAAACAGGCGTATAAGTAGCACAATTCTCAATGAAATGATAGGGAAACTTTGAGACTAAGTTTACTGCTGTTATCACAGGTGCCTCAGGAGCAAATCCCACAGTTTCTAGGTCATGGGAAAGGGGATGACAGAGCACCTTGTAAGACCAAATGCTCCCAATAAAGATAGGATTAAAAATTCCACCTCTTCTTTCCTTCTGGATTCTTTCAATCCCTAATTCATATACTGCACACATACACACACACACTTATGATATCTGAATTAGGATACATTTGTGTAATCAGAAATACAACTATATAAATCAAAGAAAATTAAGTGAAAGATGCTAATTGAACTTTAAATTTTTAAAATTAGTCAGGGCCCTGCAAATTGGTGATAATGAAGAAAAGCTTCTTTCATATTCATTACATAATAATTCCAGGAATCTAAACTTTCATTAGAGGAGAGTGTAATATCATCATTATCAGAAAAAGGCCAAAAAGGACAGTGTGCCGAGTGATTTCTTTAATCAAATAATTTCCCTTTTTATTTATTGAAAAACCTGAGTTTACAAAGTCAAAATTCATGTAAAACAAATACAGTGGCCATGAGGAGTGGGTGGTAATATGGTACAAGAGATGAGCTATTTTATAAAGTTGAGTAATGCATTTAATAATTTCTGGCAGTCAAGGCAAAAAGATAATGCTGATGTATGCAATATTTGCATAAGTGTATATTTTTTAAATGATTGTACAACATTTTCAGGTACAAAATTAGAGCACTTTATTCCATAGGGTCTGGTGAGATTGGACGGCTCTGCTGTTTACCATCTTAACTAGGGAACTTGAAAGTCAAGGTGATGTTGTTAATAATTTTGGAAAACAATACAAATATGTGGTTATTTTGGGCGGGGAGTTTAGGGTAAGAGGTGAACAGTGACTTTAATTTTCCCTTACAAAAGATGCCTAAATGAAATATTCCTATATGGAGGGAGGTTCTAGAGCTGAGTTTGTTTAAATTTGAAGGGCTGAATATGTATTGTCAAATATTTAACTTAGTAATGATAGTTCTTCAGAGTGAGATGTTTTAGCTTCTTAGGGGGATTGAGTTTATAGATGAAGTTTTTTGTCATCAACATGTGCAGTACTGTGACTCAGAATGAGCTACTGCATGTAAATTCTGCTGCAGTAAACATGATTTATTAAAGAAGATTTAAATCGCTGTTTTTAAGTGATTATAACTTTTAATAGCTGAAAATCTGTTTCTTAGATGTCATATGTTTTAAGTGATTTTGTTCAGGTGCTGAATTATAGCCACAATGTAATGGTATGTACAAGCTCCTGTAATAGTTATACAGTGCTTTTGAGGAAAATGAAAGGAGTGTTTGAAGAAAATGCATAGCTTTCTTTTGGCTAATTGAGGAGCTAATGTTGTATCCTCACCCATGTGTGAGCTCAGTTCTATTTAGCATAGTCGTGGCTAACAAAGATAACTGCAAGTAAAACCACTGTCTCCCCTGCTGCCTGAAAAAGAAGCTTTTGACTGTGACTACATCTTGAAGAATATTTTAGGATATTGGGGGTATTAATTAATGACATTATCCATAAAATATTTTTATTATCCTATAAATTCTGGTTTTAGTTGATATTGTTTTAGAACTGGTGTTACAGATGCTTACATATATGTATATAGCATTTGAGTATGGTTAATGAAAAATGCTCTTAAATATTTGGGAATTCTTACTCCATTCATTGTTTAGTTTTTATCATTATAAGTGCTGAGCTACTTCTGCTAGTAGTAAAAGGTCAGACCAAACTAACACTGTTAAGCTCATTAGAATATTTTACTCAGTTTTGCTTATATTCAAAGATGTTTTTCCGTATTGATTTTAAATGATTTTTAAAAATGTGAAGCAAAACGAAATAGAGCAAAGTTCCTCCTATGAAGCAGCTGATCAAATTTTTAGACTTTGGCATCTGAACTACTGAACGAAAATTTCCTGACTTAAAAATGTAAAGAAATCATTTGAGAAGCACATATGTGATTGAGGGAATTTATCGGTTTGTCATTAAAGGTTTGCATTAGGTGTTTGCTAGAAGTACACCAGCATGGACACCAGCTCAAATACCAGCATTCTTACGTTTGTGATGGTTATTGTGAGCTGTGGCCATCGTAGAGTTTGATTCAGTGAGCTATTTTCACACTTTAGGATCTGTAATAATCTTGTTTTGTTTACATAAGTTATGTAAAAGAGATTTTTTTGTTTTCTTATTCCCCCTCTTCTGCTCATAATTTTAACGAGGCAGTTAGATTTACAGAAGTTTTGATTGCTAGAAACAGGAAATCATTTTCTGAAGGAGTCATCTATAAGTGATTTATGTTAAAGGTGAATAAAAATGGGTAGAGCATCAGGACTTTAATATTTTTTTCCATATTTGTTCCACTTAATAACCTAAGGAAAGACGTGGGTCTGTGGCCCTTCACTGGCTTGTCAGGTTTAGGGATGATGAGAGTTCATGAAAATCGGCACCATCATCTGTACTGTTGTTAAAGCCATCAAGAAATTGAGTGAAATTTATAGCCTTAAGTGTCCACACTAGGATGGAAAGAAGACTTTTTTATTTTAATAAACTATAAAATAAAGAACATCCTAAGTAAACAGAGAAAAAGAAATAATAAAAATAATAACAAATCATAAAAGAAAAGAAAAGTGGAACCAATTAGACAAAAACTGGGAACAGAAAAATGAGCCAAAAAAACCATGTTATATTTTTACAGTGACGTACTGCTCAGCAAGGGAAAGGAATGAATTTTTGAGGCATAAAACAATGTGGAGGAATGTCAGAAACAGGGTACTGAGTAAAACAAGCCAAACGCAAATACACTGCGCATGCCTTATGGCAGATGGGAGACATCAGACTTACCCCTTTCTACTTTGGCTTTGTACTTAACTCTTTTCTCAGTAAACCTGCCTGGAGGGTAAACCATCTCCCTGGAGGGAAATAGTTTTCATGCTTGCAGCATCACAATGTTTGTATGAAGCCAACTGAATGGACTTCCATGGACTTAAGTGAAGCTCGCTGCATAGATGGTTTCCATGTGGCAGCCTGCTTGGCTAGGAGTCCAGTGCGCTGTTGGGATGTTTGTCTTTTAAAAATACTTGTGGCAACACCTTAATGTTTTTTTCCTAATTCTAAATTAGCAGGCAGTGAAGATGGCCCCTGAAGCTTGTTTTTGTGCAGCCCTTGGTTAAAAGAATGGTTTTTACATCTTAGCTGATGCCATGATTGTCCTTCAAACCTAAATTATTTACTCCTAGTCTTTAGTAGAAAAGGCTTTGAAGTTTCTGTTCATTATTCTAGTCAACATACTTTCTCTGATTTAGCCTCCTAAAATTAATACTAGTTATTTTTTCTTTTTAATTACAAACTCAGTGGTCCCTTAGGTTATTTTCAGTCGGCCTGGTTAGAGGAATAGTCAGAGCGACTGCAACAGCAGGCATGTATGAGGCATGCCATACTCTCTCCGCTATTATGCAGAATGTCTGGGCAGCAACACAGGCTTCTGTCTTGATCAAGCTGTGTAGAGAAGAAGAGCCACAAAATAAGAGAATATTTTAGAAGGCTGTCGTAACTGGTGTTGGTGTTGGACAAAATATGTATAACATCAAGACCTTTTCTGTATTTGTCCTACTTGTGGCATAAAGAAGTTCTGAAGTCCTTGAGAACTTCTAGAAATTTTAGTGGGCAATTGGTTTTGTCTCTCAGC
Source organism: Ctenodactylus gundi (assembly GCA_004027205.1). NCBI lineage: Eukaryota > Metazoa > Chordata > Mammalia > Rodentia > Ctenodactylidae > Ctenodactylus > Ctenodactylus gundi. Next base: position 49,542 of record PVKB01006586.1, read on the forward strand.
ATAGCATACCTGCTGTATACTTTAAGAAGCTTTGAGACTCCCCCCTGTAGCACATTAGATTTCTCATGGCACTGTTAGTACCTTTGTCCTCTTCTCCACCCTTTGCCCAGGGTCTTTTGCCTTTCATCATTTTATATCCTTGACCTTAAACCAGAATGAATTTTAAAAATGAATTTGGATAATTTGCACAGTCCTTTATTTCAAATACTAAAGATGAGCTGTGATAATGAGATGTCTAAGACATCTGCCTTAGGAAACACAGTGTCTTTGAGGGATCCCACTGTTTCAGTGTCACACACATTCAAAGTAAAAAATGAGAGAAATTGTGGTGGACAGCCCAGGGACAAAACTAAGCAGTTGCCTGATGTGAGCTAACACTTAAGTTAAAATCTGTGAATGCTTACAGAGTTTAATTTTCTTTCTCTTTTCTCTAGGCGTACTCAGTGTATGATGAAGACATTGGGTATTGTCAAGGACAGTCTTTCCTTGCTGCTGTATTGCTGTTGCATGTAAGTAATTTTCCATGTGATAAATAGCGCAGGGCTACTGATTTCATTTTATTTTCATCTTGGTTTTTAATTTCCTACTGATTTCCCAATTACCTGATGAAGATTATGCATGACATTTCTTTTTTAAAATGTACCTCAAATGATAAAGTGAGAGATTGGATGTCAAGAACAGGACAGTTTTGCAATAGAACTAATTTTGTTGGCTAGAAGCAAAAATATTGCTTATTTGAAGTTATTTTTAACAAGAACCCGCTAGAATAAAGTAGTCAGTGAAACTGCCCGAATACCTTGCCCTGTTATATATATATATATATAAATCATACTATGGCAAGGCGATCTTTTATCTTTTCTGCAATTTATATTTATATATTCTCTTTTCTGTCAGTGTTCTTCATTTAACAGAACATTTATTGAGCATCGGTGGCTAGGGACTGGGCTAGGAAGCGGGATTACAAAGATGAATCATTTGTAACTTGTGTTCTCAAACACTTTACAGTTCAGGATGAGGCACAGATAATGTAGCTACAAGCTTCTTATTTTTATTCTCATTTCTGTATCTTTATTGATTTTTCTGGTGACAAAAATAGTACATGCCCACTGGAGAACTTACAGTGTGGTATATTAAAATGAGACACAGGATAGATAGAAAAATTATCTAACCCAGTTCTTCCAGAGCTTTCGGGGGGTGGGGGGTCTTTGTGGAGAAGATAGCTGGTTTTCCAACATATAAATAATTGAGGTTGGGGAAGGCAGGTAGAAAACCAGAGATAGTATAGGGTCCTAGACGGGGGAATGGTGAGCAAAGTAATGGAAACAAAAGGGTGGTGTGTACAAAGAGAACAACATGAAATTATCATTTACTACAGGAATTATGTGCAGGGAGTGGTATGAGGTAAACATGGTGAGATGGGCAGAGGCCAAATTGTAAAGACTGTGTAGTTATGTCAAAAAGATGGGCTTTCGTCTAAAGCTAACAAACCACTGATATATTTAAAACAAGAGAATGACCCAGCTAGGTGTTCATTTCAGATAAATTAAATTACATTGTGTAGAGATGGAATTGAAGAGAAAAAGTGGCAGAGAGACCGGTTAGGAAATATTAACATAAATGACAGATATTGAGACCCAAGAAAATAAATACAATTAAGAAACATTTAGGAGATGAAACTGATAGTTTTTGTAAGGTAAAGGAAAAGTTACATATGGCAAAAATACATCACATGAGATTGAATGGAGGAAGAAGTTCAGAAGCTGATGATTTGCTTTGAATTCATTTTCTCGGAGATATTTCAGCAGTATTTAAGAGCTGTCCAGCAGCATGCTGTATGCTGTGGAGAAATCGATGCTGAAGTTACAACATTATATCAGATCATCTGACAAGAACAAATAGACTAAAAAGAGTGGACTCAAGTCCAAGAACACCAAAGATTTAAATGGCGAATGAGGAAGTAGAATTCTTGAGGAAATTCAGATTTATTAGGAAGGAAGCAATGCATTAGGTCAAATGCAGCAGAGAGGCCTAGCAAGTTTAAAGCTAAAGCATTTTCTTTTGGTCTAGCATTCTGAAAATGACCAGTACTTTTAGTAGATTCATTGTTCTTTTATAATAACCTGATGATAATAGTGATACATGATGGTTTTATTATGATTATTCAATTTGGCCCACTTTAAGAGTTATTTTTATGTTTAAAATTTTTATTTATTTATTTTTGTTTGAGACAGGGTCTTGATCTGTAGTTCAGGCTGGTTCTGGAATCATTATGCAGTCCAGATTAACCTCACAGTCACAGAGGTTCTCCTGCCTCCTTAGCTTCCTAAGTGCTGGAATTACAAGCATGTGCCACCATGACCAGCATATGTGGTACTGGGGATTCGAACTCAAGACCTTGTGCTTGCTAGGCAAGCACTTTAACTGCTGAGCTATTCCTCCAGCCCAAAGTGGATATTAAAAATTTGTTATAGTACCATCTGTTTGTGATTGTCCTTGTCTTCTTGTTATGCCTTGTTCTCTGCTATCTCCACATCCTGTTTCCCTGGATTTCCTTTGATGATCAGGCTCTTCATAGTCATAAATTCTGAGGGTCTTTTCTTAGTACTAAAATGTAGTATCAGGAATAGTGATTCCCATCCCCAAGCACTGAACACTGGATGCAGTGGCATGAGTGTGTTTCTTAAATTCAAAGCCACCCATCTTTTAAAGGAAACCTTTATACTCACTCTAATGCGAAGCTGATGGTTAAGCCACAGGTGATGCAGTTTTGCTTTAAACAAAGTACTTTGGTAATATTCTTTAGTTGATCATATTTGACTTTTACTTTGTAATGAATTTCAAAAATTCCAATGAGAAGAATATCCCTGAGATGTCTGTTTTGAGATTTCGGACAGTTTTTGATTCATTTGTAAATTTGCAGTTATTTGCAAACATGTCCTTTGTTAGTCAGGTTTCTCCTTGTGGAACATAATACTCAATTCACAAGTTGAAGGTGGAGAGATTTATTTTATATTACAGTTTCGGAGGTCCCATTCCGTGACCAGCCTACTGTATGGCTAACAAAAAGCAAACAAAGCTAACTTCAGATGGCAGTGGCTGAAGAACATGACATGGGTTTGATTGCTAGCAGTATGAAAACAAGCAAATAAATAAAATAATAAAATTTAAAAATAACACAACAAAAGTCAAAACACCCACCTCTCCCTCTCTCTCTGCTTAGAGAGCTCCAATTGGTGTGGCTGGAACAAGTATCATTCTTGATTCAACTTCTATTTCTTTGTTGTGTGCAGATGTAATTTAAGTTCTTCCCACTTCGCCACATCCCCAGACCATTTTTGGTTTTGATTTTGATACAATATTTCACTATGTTGCTAAATTGCCTAGGTTGGGCTCTTGAGATCTTCCTGCACCAGCCTCCCAAATTATACCACCAGACCTGGCTTCTGAAAAAATTTCTAAGACCAGGATGGCAGGATACTTTGACTGGTATTGTTCGTATCATTAGCATACCTCTCTGGTGACAGAAGTGGACCAGCTCCTTCTGAACAATAAAAATTTTTTCAAGGAAAGGAATTTGTACATTGCGTGTTTGGAAGCTATGGCGGTAGACTATTACATAGCACGTTGAATGCTGTCTTTACATGACTTTTAGTATATTTTTAAATAAGTCCTCTATTCCTCCAAATCATTTTCCTTATACTCCAAGAGAAAAAAAAAGCTTTGATGTTAAATTTTATATTAAGTGCTTTTGAGTAATTTCCCAATTTTTTCTTGTGTTCTATAACTTATACTGAGGAGTCCTCACTTTTAAAAAATCCTCTCTTAATCTTTCAGTTAGTTATTGCTGTATGCTTCTCTACCCTTTTAAAGCTGAAATCCTTCTAAGGGTGTTAAGAAGCTTAACTATAAATTTGAATTGTGGTTTAATACTTTTCAAGTTGTGTGTCCTTGGACAAAATTTCTAAACTAAGCTTTAGGTTCTCCGTTTATAACATGGAAATGATTGTATCATCCTTCTGGGATTATTGCGAATGTTGAGTAATTTATATTTTGAATGTGTAGAGTCCTGCTTCTCTTGTCCTTGGCATAGAAAGAGCACATCCATGATAATAAATCTGAGCTTGTATAAGAAGACCTGTAGTTGCCTGGCAGATCACTTAATTCTTTCAACTTTACTAGTCTCATATTTAACAGGTAGAAATAATATTTATTTTGTGAGAATCAAGTGGAATCATGAATATGTCTGAAAAAGGTAGCTGCTGTTGTCATTTCTAAAAATTATTTGCCCGACCAATTTGAATTGGTAACATAAGAAACTGGTGTATCACACAAATATAGTGTTTTGTGACATTCAGTTTAAAAATACTTTAGCGGCTATTTGAATTAAAGGGAAATAAAAATAGCAAAAGCTTTCATTTTATTTGTTTGATGTGTAAACGTAATATGGAGACTCAGGAGCCTTTAACTTTCAAAATGGTACTGGCATCCATCTTTCTTGAACACACCTCAGATCAGTGGAGAATTCATTGCTTTCAAAGAAAAATGTTGATCATTCCAAACAGATCTGAAGCAATAATGTGGAATTGAAAGCATTTTATCCTTAATGTGGAGATCAGTTTAATTATCAAAATAAAAATTTACTTTAAACTATCTTGGTGTATATTACTTCACTTGTGCCTCAGGGACTTCTGAAGTCCTGTGACGTGCCTCGCTGTGTGGCTCATTGTGGAGAGAAGCAGTGGAGCGTGGGAGCGGCCTCTGTAGACAGGCTCCTTGGGTGCTGCAGGCTGTACTCCACATCTGTTACCTCATAGCCACTGTGTTGTGCTTGATCTTGAGATGGTGCGTGTGAGGCAGGTGTTTTGGTTTGTATTCACAGGGCCATGGATGATAGGTAACTTGATATCTTAAACTGTAAGATTTTACTGTTTATCACTTTCTTTTCCCATTTAAAAAGTTCCAATTCCATGACAAAGTTCTCTCTTCAAAGCAGAAATTGGTGTTAAGTATTGAAGATCCACCATGTTCTCACACCTTCGTGTTTTATTTAAAAGTATATTATTCAGTTATTTTATTGTACTTTAGAATAATTGCATACCAGTGATAAATTGGATTGTTTTGCTCACTGAAACATTAATTATTGTGATGGGTTCAATAGTCATTTTAATGTTTTTTTCTTTTTAGTGGACAGATATCACAATATTACCCAGTGGGCAAACTGCATGCAGTAAAATGAGATTTGCTAGTATAGCCAGGTGTTAAATCTCAGATCTAGGTTAATTTTCTTTATGTTAATTTAAGAACAACTTGATAACCCACAAAATACAGACAGTATAAAAGTTCTTATAGTTTTGCATTTGTAATAACATCGTAGAAAATGAAGTGCTAATATTGTTGCATTTAACAGCCACTCACTTTCAACTTTCATACCAATACTTCCTTCTACATTTTTGTTGACTTTTACCTTGGAAATACCAACAAAGTGTCTAAATAATGTGACATTTCTTCATTATTAATGACAGATGTACTTAGGGGTCGGTTAAAGTTATTATCTTTAATATTTGTTGAAAGCTGTATGTTGAGATCTGTTGTGGGGAGTTAGGTGACATACAAATTGTGGAGGTTAGGGACACCAAAATAACTGTAATGCATGTAAGAAACAGTTTGGAGATTCAGAGGAAACAAAGTTTTCATAAAGCTAAGGGAAGTAATAAGGACTTTATGATTTAAGTTCCATCTATGATCAACCTTGAAAGATCAGTAGGATTTCAAGGCAAACCTGTGCTATATAGTACAACCCAGTCTGTACACCCTAATTACATGGAGAACCAGGAAAGCACAACTTGCCATCTTTGCTTTATATAAAGGGTGGAAGAGAGAAGGGGAATTCTTCCCAGTCCAACACAAGAAATATGTCATTTATATATTTTTTTTAAAAAACACATTTTTGTTACTTTTAAGAACATATTTTAACAAATAATTTTAACAGTAAAAAGGTCTGAAGACTGTAAAAAGTAAATTCCAAATTTGCTTTTGATTAGACACACTTTTTTTTTACTCATGCTTTTTTATTCTTTTTTTTAAGTACTACTGTTCAAAGTGCTGTGGTAGTTGTAATGTGTAAAAATGCTGTTTTCCAAGAGGGAATGAGAAGGGATGTTTGCATTTATCGATCAAAATATGCATGTGTTATCTCTCACATTTTACTTAATGGTTACAACATTCCTGTGACACATATATTTATGTTTTTAGAACTACAGAAATTCAGACATCTATAAGTTGCCTACGGAAGGCCATCCAGCTATTATAATAACCAAAACCTTATCTAGGCATTCGTGTCTATTGTTATAACCGCAGAACTTTGGTTTCCCACAGCAACACCTTTTCTGTGTTCACCATTTATTTCTGAACAACCTTTTTGAGGGGAATGGTTGATTATGGCTCTCATCAATTTTAGTTTCATATAAAAAGAAGTAACACATTTTTGAGTAAACCACATTTGAACTCTCCTAACCATGTAACCTGTTATCGAGGTAGCAGCTAAATGACCTCAGTAAAAAATACAAATCAGATCTCCTACCTAGCGCTCTAGTGGTTTCCCACTGCACTTAAAATACATCTTTAAACTTTCACCATGACCTGTATCAGAGCTGTGATGGGGCCAGATCATACCAGTTGATGAGAGCCAGTTGCAAAATTTTCAGGAATTTTTGTGAAATCAGTTGGTAAGTATAGCCGTGGTTAAAATTTAAGTGATATAAACATATAATTAGATAACATGTTGAAAATAAACAGCACAACTCATTAATCTCAAATGATTTTGCAACTTTTTACTGTTACATGTATTCCTGAGACATTTTGTTTTGTTTTGTTTTGAGACAGGGTCTTGCTCTGTGGTCCAGGCTGGTCCTGAATTCACTTCAGAGCCCAGGCTGGTCCTGAATTTGCTTCAGAGCCCAGGCTGGCCTTGTCTCAGCCTTCGAAGTGCTGGGATTACAGGTGTGCACCACCACGCCCAGTTTATGTGGTGCTGGGGAAACAAACTCGGGTACTTAGCGCTTGGCTTAGCCCTTGCTCAAGCGCTTTAACCCCTGAGCCATTCCTCCAGCCCCAGACATTTTGTTTTGTCTGGGAGGCAGAATGCAGTGGTGTACTGCTGAGCTGCTCTGCGTGGCTTCTGGCTCTTGGCCATTTATTTTTTAGTGTTAGTAATTGCTACATATAGGTAATGCTATATCTAGGCCCTGGTAACAAATTGTGGTTCAGATTTTTGGTACAGTATCATTTCTTTTTGGCATTGATAAAACCAATAATTTATTATGTTCAATTAATTTCTGTGCCATCATGGAAGTATTCATGTGCAGGTGAACACTGTTGAACGTTTCCAGAGCATGTTTTAATGGCACACATCTTATGGTGCATAATAGTACAGACCTGGGCTCAGCCTTTACTCTCTGTTGTTGCCATTCCACTGAGATATAACAATCTACTAAAGCGTGTTGTCAACTTCAAAGCAAAATACTGTATCAATTTAATATATGATTCTTTTCTCTTTGGTATAGATGTCACTTAGTATTTACTGTTTAGCCATATTTGTGTATTGATACATAAGTGTGTTCATTTTATAAATCTTTGACATTCTTGGTAGATTTCGTATGCTTGACCCTCGCTGCAGCTATTGATGATGAATACAGTAACTGAAGACAAATACCACAGGAAGCTGAAATAGACATGCCAAAGAGATCTTGTTAACCTTTAAATTAGAAAAAGAAATTTGCATACATTTCTGTTTTCCAAATTATACATATTCCATTCATTTTGTTAGCATTCATTTTTTCTGTCTTCACAGGGATTAATTTAGGGTTGATTCTATAATACCTTATTATATCTGACCAGATTTTTTATAAGTAGTATT
>PVKB01006587.1:0-57424 GCA_004027205.1 Ctenodactylus gundi
CACTGAACTGTGTCCAAGCCCCTTTTGAGACAGGGTCTGGCTGATTTCCTCAGGCTGGATTTGAACCCTCGCCTCTTGCCTCAGCCTCCTAGGGTTCCGGGATTAGAGGCCTGCGCCCCTGGGCCCGCAAGCCAGTTTTCACGGCAGCCACCTGTCCTAAACCACCCTCTCCCAGTTACCACTGTTCATTTGTGGCAAGCCCCGGACTCCCCCACCTGGCACTCCCGTCCTCCCAGCTGCCAGCCCACCACCACGCGCAGGACCCCAGAACTCGGGCCCCAAACCTCGGCTGGGAGCCCGGTCCTCCAGTCAGGGCTCAGGGGGCACCCCAGGCTGCCAAGAGGGCCGGGTGGCATCCCTCCCTGTCTGCTTCCTTGGGGCGCCAGATCCTTACCTCTGGCGAGGAGGTCCTCAGTCAGCGGGAGGCCATAGGCCTGGCACAGCTGACAGCACTGCAGGTACGTCAGGAAGTCCTCCCTGCGCGCCACGTCGATGAGGTCCTGGCTGTCCCCCACGATGGTGGACGGCAGACAGTGCTCGTCCAGGCGTTGGTTCCCGCTGCGCACTAGGCGGCAGCTCTCCGTGTACTGGATGGGGGGGATCCGGAGCTGTGGGGGACAAAGGCCCCCTGTGCCACTCCTCCTGGTCTCTGCCACTTAACTGAAGCCCCCGCTCAACTGAGGGGCAGAGATGGAGAACACACAGTGACCTGGGTGACAGGTCACCCCCCGAGAGTGAGCACAGGCCGCTGATGGTGCCTCGGGAGGGGGCAGGCCGGTCATGCCAGCCCTCTAGGACGTGAAGGCATGAGGGTCACAAGTTCAAGCCCAGCCCAGACAATTCAGTGCCTTCATGAGATCCTGTCACAAAATAAAAATAAAAATGGACTGGGAATTTAGCACAGTGGAAAGGCCCTGGGCTCAAACCCGGGTAGCACACACACAAAAAAAGTGTTCGGCTACGTGGGAATTTAAAGTAGGCGCAGCTGCTCATGACCTTGAGTTGGAAGCCATGTGCAGTAAAGGCCTGCAGCAGGTGTGACCACTTTCTGTTTTTGTATACAGACAGGGGTCTAGAAGAGGTGACGATCCCTCTGGAGTCTCCACCCTACCCACCCTGGCACCTTGAGCTGCCGCCTCCTCTCACGGTACCGCCTGCCCACATCCTCCATCTCCTCCAGGGTCAGAGGCCGTGTCTCCGGCTCCGTGGCCACTGTGGGCACTGTCAGCAGGTCCATCTGGGGGAGGGGCGGGGTCAAGGCACCTTGTGGCCTGCTGGGCAAATACTTTTGGGATGCTCTGTGCTTGGTCAAAATGGGACCTATAGCTGGAGGGTAGAGACACAGACGGAGCACTGAGGGGTGTGCAGCCGGAAGCTCATGTCACCCAGCTGGTACAGTGCCAGCCCTCTGTTCCCTCCCCCACGTCCAGTCGGTGCCCACCAGGGCATACATATCATGTCCCTCCCACGAAGACCCTGATGCCCCTGGCCAGTCCCCTGCAGTCACCCCAGCCAGTGTGCCCCTCCTGGTCTGTGGGCCTTACTGCCTTGGGGCCTCACCATGGCTGTTCCATGTGCCCAGGTGTCCTTCCTGCTAGCCACACTGAGGCTGGCTCCTGTCATCAGGTCACAGCACCAGGGCCCTCCTCCAGGGCCTGGCCCAGCAGCCTCAGTCCCGACCCCAGAGCACCCCTCCCTCTAGGATACTGCCTCCTGTGACCCTGTGTGGAAGCAAGTCTTGGGCAGGGGTTGGGGCAGGCTCAGGAAGTGTGCCTGGCACACAGTAGGTGCTCACCTGTATCTAAACCAACACAAGAATCACCCCAACTGCCTGGTCCAGCCCAGTCCCCATGTGCCGTAGTGAAGCCACAGCTGGCCTGGCCGCCCTCTACCGAGGACACAGGCTGTGTACACCAATGAGGAAGGTGGCCCTGGGGGTGCACTGGGCCAGCAGGAGCAGCCTATGGAGAGCCAGGCTGTGAGGGTCAGTGTGCAGCAGGGCACCTGTGCCCACAAGCCTCCCTGTCACTGGGGATGGGGATAGAGGGACTGTGCAACTGAGGACACTGCGTAGCCCCTTGGCAGGTCAGGGTACTTCAAAGCCCTTGCCCATCTACAAGGAGACCCCTCTGAGATGCTGAGTAGGGCTGGGCATAGCCCAGTGGCTACAGCGCTTGTCTGGTACGCACAGGCCCTGGACTCGACTCCCCAGCATCACATAAGCTGGGCGTGGTGGCACATGCCTGTAATCCCAGCACACAGGAGGCTGAGGCAGGAGGATTGCCATGTGTTTGAGGCCAGCCTGGGCTATACAGTGAGTTCAGGACCAGCATGGACTACAGAGGAAGACCCTCTCTCCAAAAAGAAAAAAATATGCCAAGGAGCCACCAAACATGTCAGAGGTTAAGTTCCTGCCAGCCTGGGGGGTGAAGGCAGAGCAAGACTGGTTTCATCAAAGAAAACAAAGATGTGGTTATACTTGGGGATGGTGCAGGGTATGTGTGTGTGCGCGTGTGTTTTATACCAACATTCAAATATGAAGAAATATGATTGTCTTAGCTACTGATTTGTTGCTGGAACACATGACCCACCCACGGCATGAGGGAGGAGAGATTCACTCTAGCTCACATTTGGAGGCTCAGGCATTCAGGCGTGGCTGGCATGCTGGCAGGGTCTGGCAAAAACCAGCTGCTCACGGTGTCACTAGACAAGTGACCCGGGCTCTCCAGAAGAAGCTGAGGCTGGAAGGTATGTCATTCCAGGCCACAGGTCCAGTAATGTGCCACACGCCTGTAACCCACCCCTCCTGACCGGGCCCGCCTAACAACACACGGATCCGTGGCTTATCCACAACATCCAGATACACAAGGCCTCGGGGACATTCCACAGCCCAACCGTGACACTGATGCACCCTTGTGTAGCAAACTCGTACCAAGAGCGTGGAGGAATCCACTTCTAATTTTCCTCTGTGCTTACCAGATATGGCTGCCTAAGCCCACGGCTTAGCAAATGAGGCTTGAGCTCGACAGCCTCTGCCACCGTTCATTGCAGCCCTCCTCTAATACCGCTGGGAGAAAACCCAGAACCAGCCCTCTCTAAGCCCCTGCTGATTCTGCTTGTGACCAGCAGGGTCAGCTGGCTCCAGACTGACCATAAGGAGTCCGCAGACCACACAGAGCCAACGGGCCCGGAGAAGCTTGCCCCTGGGTCAGGCCCGCGCTGGCCGGCGGTGGCCACCCTGGGAGCCACCCTCTGTCGGGACAGGGCCGGCGCTGCAGGCCAGGGCCGGGCACAGTGGGAAGTGGGTGGGGTGAGGGTGCCCGCCCTGCACCTGGGTGGGTCAGGGACCCATGCTTCCCCACACTGCTGCTCGGGTGAGCCTGAGTCCACTGCTTGTAGGCTCCGGCCAGGCACTCCATGGTGATGGTGTTGTGTCTCCCCAGCGAGCTGAGGTAGATAACTACGTCCTCCATCTCCTGGGGCTTCAGGGGGACTCCCGCCTGCGGGCAGGAGAGAAGCCATTAGAGCAGGAGCTCCCAGTGCCCAGTGGCCCACGCTGCAGCCCAGCCACCCCGATGCTCACACGCAGGCTGCCCCTGTCCCACATCTCAGAGCGCTTCTCGGCTCCTGGCACCTTCTCACCCTCCGTCCCTCTCCATCTAAAAGACTCCTCATCTTCCTTCAAAGCCCAGCACAGACTTGCCACCACCTTGGTCGCCAGTTACTGGCTTCCACACCACTTCCTGCCAACCGCAGGGGCTGTGTTTCCTAAGATGGGTGCCTGTCACCCCCCTGCCAGGGACACCTAAGCCTCCCTCAGCTGAAGGAACCCAACACCAGCAACACTCCGGACCTTTCTATGGACAACGAGCCAATCTGGAGGTGCAGAACGTGTGCCGACAGCACCGAATGCTCAGAAGCAAGTCTGATGGGAAACTCAAGTCGGCTCTTGGGCCTCTTTGGAGGTATTCGTTGTTCCCAAACTTTCCTTAAATAAGGTCAGAACACTCCTGTGCTAAAGGGTTTAGGCTTCTATCTTTTTGGTTACTATGATTAATAACTATCTTTTCGTTGTTTTAAATGCTCTGGAGCGGGCTGGGGGCATAGCTAGCGCTTGCCTAGGAAGCACGAGGGCCCAGGTTCAATCCTCCAGGCATGGCGCACGCCTGCAATCCCAGCACTTGGGAGGCTAAGGCAAGAGGGCACTGAGCTCTTGGCCAGGCTGGGCACAGAGAGTTCAGGACCAGCCTGGACTAAAGAGTGGCCGAGAACCTGTCTCAAAAGCAAAATAACACAACAAAACCAAAATGCTTCGGGGGGTGCTGCTCAGATAATTAATGGACCTTGAGAGCTTATTTGGAGGGTCTAGCAGGAGAGCGCAGCTACTTGTGTGCCCTTGACCGTGTAATGGTCCTCCACTGGTGGGGAAGGTCGTGCTCTTCGACTGACCAAGCCTGTGGCTTCAGGAGGGACACACATGGAGCGGTCAGGAAGGGGACACCTGCCTCGCCAGCCAGACCAGCCGAATCAACCCTGGTGATCAGGGGAGGGGGGGGGCAGATGTGTCAGCCAGATCGTCCTTACATCCTCAGATAATTAATGTAATGACATGAAACTGATGTTTTATAATTGCTAAACACACGCAGGTGCCCCCCTTCTCTCTCTCTCTCTCTCTCTCTCTCTCTCTCTCTCGGTGGTATAGGGGATGAAACCCAGGACCTTCATGCTGAGCTACCTCCCCAGACTTTTTATTTTTTGAGACAGGGATGGAACTTGCAGGCTTCCTGCCTCAGCCTCCCAGGGTGCTGGGATTACAGGCCTGACCTTCTGGACTCAGCTGGGAGCAACTTAAAAGTTTTTTTTAAAAAAAGATATCTCATATATTCAGTTCCTCTACATAAGGGATCAGTAATTTTTTTTCCTGCAGAATTCCAGATAGCAAATATGTCAGGTTTGTGAGCCATACAGTGTCTGCCACTCTAGTATGAAATCAGCAAAGAAATGCATTGATGAGCAGTGGATGGGTTCCAATAAAAGTACTGAAAAAAACCCTTAGGAAGCTGTCTGCATTTGGCTAGGGGGCACAGACCCTGGCGGACGGTGGACGTGCCCTGCCCTGTGCAAGCCAGCAAAGGCACCGCTTGCCACATGTGGCTGTTTGCTTTGCCTGTGAAGCTGCAGCTGGAGCCCTGGGCCTCACACACACCAGGCAAGGGCTGTTCTGTGGAGCCCACCCAAGCCATGCCTGGGACTGCTGAGCACCCAAAAGGTAGTAAATATGAGGATTTCTTTCTTTTTTTTTTTTTTTTTGAGATAGGATCTCATTCTGTAGTCCAGACTGGTCCTGAACTCACTGTGGAGCTCAGGCTGGCCTAGAACACTCAGCAATCCTCCTGCTTCAGCCTCCCAAGTGCTGAGATTACAGGCGTGTACCACCAAGCCCAGACCACGTGGTGCTGGGGAATCGAGCCCAGGGCCTTGAGCTTCCCAGGCAAGTGCTCTCACAGCTGAGCCACACACACCCCCAGCTCTGGATTTTTAATTACACTTATCATGTCCACTGTCCAATAGCCAGAGATAGTAAGAGTAGAGGGTGGGAGATGGCCAGGGGCCTTGCTGGGGGGTGCCTGACAGTGTCTTGGGCTTCCCATGTACACAGCGACTGGGTCAGAGGTGAGACTACAGGAGTCACACCCAACAGCCCCAGTTGGAGAAGCTCTAGAAGGCTTGGAAGGCTCTAGAAGGCTCTAGCTCTGGAGGGCTCTGGAAGGTTTCAGCTCTGAAAGGCTCTAGGAGCAGAGGTGCAGGCCCAGGTCTTTGTGGGCTCAGTGCTAGCTCAGATGGGCAAGAGTGACCCCTAGGCAGTCCAAAGGGTTTGGGGTTGGCACTGCAGTGTCTCTACTCTTAGGTCACACTAGGGCAGAGGTTGAGGTTGTTGAAGGGTCTGATTTGGCCACAGATTATGCTCCACTTTCCAGCTGGCTTTACAAGTACAAGGTGTTAGCCTGAGCTCCCTGCTCTTGGCTAAGCCAGCATGAAGGAACAGGAATAGGGGGTACAGTTCACCCTGGTCCCTGAAGCCCGGCTAGGAGGAGGCACCTACCTTCTTCAGCACGGTGAGGAATTCCTCCCGGGAGATGGGTGGGTGCTCAAAACCTGGCCCCGCCCGGGCCTGGGAGAACAACTCCAGGACCTGGATCTTGTGACCCCGCAGGTAGGAAAACAGGGCCTGAAGTGCTGTTGGCTGGGGCAGCCGGAGCTGGGGCACCACGCGCAGGGCCACCTGGGGGGCACATTTCTGGAAGAGGCCAGGGAGTGGGATGGAGAGTAGAGTCAAGGGGGCTGCCTCGAAGTTAGAGAGACAGGAGGCAGAGCTGAGGCCCTCAGCAGAGCAGGATGGAGATGGGGCACTGGCTGCAGGTGCTGCCACCGCAGACCGTGGGGGCAGCCTTTGGGAGCCTGGGGCCTCTCTGAATCCCAGGTGTCTCATCGGAATTGAGGCCTGGCAATGACACTAGGACTTCACTCTGTCCACACTGTTGCGGGACCAGTCAGATGACACCCATCTTGCTGTCATCCCGAGGCCCGGGGGTGCTGGCCTGTCATCCCCACACTCTGGGAGGATGAGGCAGGAGGATCACAAGTTCAAGTCCAGGCTGGGAAACTCAGTAACTGAGTGAGACCCCGACGTGAAATCAAAAATAAAAACTAAAAGGGGCTGGGGACGTAGCTCAGCGAGAAGGCCTTGGACTGTCTCAGTACCAGAAAATAATAAAAGACACACCCCATCCCAGAGCAGGGTTGTGAGCGTGAGGGAGCCTAGGACCCCCAGCCTCCATGGTAGCTGGGACTCTGCCCCTCTTTCTCCACCACTCCCCATCCAGGCAACGGGACTGTCTCGTAGGGACAACACACCTCGCCTTGGTGTGGCACGGCACACGGCACGTGGTGCTCCCGAGGGCTTTCCTGTCCCCGCCTCCCTGACCCTGCCCCACCTCTGCTGCCGCCCACCGCTGCCTCTTTATGTGTGGGGCCTGACCTGCCTCCTGCACAACAAGCCAACTCAGCTAAGGCCTCTCTCAGCCCTGCAACAGTCCTGTGCCTCAGGGTCCCTGTCCCTTGTCTGCACAAGGAAGTCATTGTCTGCTAAAGGAATAAAGGATGCTGTGAATTCCTTCACTACACGCCAGGAATGGGCACTGGAGAGGTGGAGGGACTTGCCCAAGGTCATACAGGAGCAGAGCATCAGAGGCTGGCCGCTGGCTGGCTGGGGCCGGTCTGACCCAGGACATTTGGGTTTTAGCCACAAGAGCAGCAAAGGACTGAGCCCGAAGTTTCTGGTCTGATGAGCCCCAGTGACTCATGAGATATTGACTGAGTCACTATATGTGGTATGAGTTAAAATTACAGTGAGGGTTTGAATTTTATTTAAAAAATTTACAGTAAAGGACATATGGCCATAAATACCCCTCAAAACTCTCCCCCACTCTGTGAACATGCTGATATCATTGTTCTGGCCTCTTCCGGAAGCCCTCCTGGACATCTTCTTTCCTGAGTGCCTTTGGGTGTGCTGTCACGGCTGTTTTGATGTCCTGAATATCTTCAAAACACTGACCTTGCATGGTCATCTAGACTTTGGGGAAGAGCCACAAGTCACATGGCGCCAGACCCAGTGACTAAAGTGGGCCAGGATACAGTCATGTTTTCACGGGCCTTTCTGTAGGTGGCCCCTGGCGACAGCATCACTGTTTTCTTTTTTAATCATACTCATAAAGACACTCAGGAAAGGGGACCTAGGCACGGTGTCACACGGTGGCCAGACAGATGGGATGTGTGTGTGTGAGATGAGGGGGAATGTTTTGAGGATAACTCAAGGTGACGTGCATGTTCTCAATTTAAACACTCGCTGTGTATGTCGATCCCCCGTGTCCACTGACCACTACCCAGGACACTTGGGGTGAATGGGTGTGTGCAGACATTGCAGCCACCCAGGAGGCAGCAGTGTCCCCACTTCCCAGCTGAGGAAACTGAGGCCCTGATCATACAGCAGGAAACCGTAGAGCCGTTTCCCAAATCACCCACCCCCTGCTCCCAACTCTGCCCAGTGGGCAAAGGTCCGGGCATCCCCACAGTAAGGCCAAGCTGCGGGGAGCTGAAGAGTTGGCCCAGGGTCAGTCATCATGACCTGTGGGTCTGGCCCTTCCATGGCCTCTGGGCTGCGTTTCCATGTCTGCCACAGCAAGGCTCCCCTTGTCTCCTGACCTTCCAGCCATGACCTCCCAAAAGCCCGTGCGCGTGGTGTGGCCTACCATGCCCTATGCTAGCAGGTGTCAACAAGCACATGCATGGATGCCCCTCGCCCCTTGGGGTGTGGGCAGTGCTCAGGGACTTAGGTTTTTGTTTGTTTTGTTTTTGTTTTTGTTTTGCTAGATTGAAAGAACTCAGGGTCTTAGCCATTAGCTACATCGCCAGCACTTTTGTACTTTGACCCAAGTGCTCACTAAGTGGCTGGGGGTGGCCCTGAACTTGCAGTCCTTCGGTGTCAACCTCCCAGAGGGCTGGGACAACAGGCTGCGGCACTGGGCCCAGCTCGCTCTGTGGGACTTGTTACACAGCAATAGATAACCGTTGCAGGGTAACCACCCTGCCCTCATCAGCCCACAGAACACAGGGACAGTGTGTCCATGAGCCCCTGGGGTCCTCCCTGGGCACGGGAGGCCACTCACCTTGGTGACCCTAGTAGCAGTCACAGGCTCCAGGCCCCGGGCCTCCTGCTCCCTGCAGACGGCATGCAGGACCTTGGCCTCTGAGGGGGTGATGCTGGGCTTGTTCTCAAGCCACCGCCGGATGTCGCCCAGGGCCTCCAGCTCTGCCCGCAGCTGCGCCCTCTGGCGCAGCCAGGCCCTTCTGGCCTGCAGCTGCCACGGCCTCTCTTCCCTCCTCGCGCCCGGGAGGCTGGGGCTGGGCTGCAGGGCCACCTGGGGCCGGGTGGCGGGGCAGGTGGGCTTCTGCGCCTGGTAGAGGGGTGCAAGGATGACCCTCCGCCGACTCCGCGGTAGGTGGAAGTCCTTCTGGAACTGCTTGAAGCAGTGAGCGATGGCCAGGCCAGGATCGAAGGGGGGGACCTTAGCGGCGCTGCTGTCCTCCACCCAAGCCTCGGATGGGCAGGCCCCTTGGGAGAAGACGCTCAGGTCAGTCCCTCTGGGAAAGAGGACTGGGGCAGCCAGGAAGGAAAAAGACTCAGTACCACTGGGCGTCAGGGCCTGGTCCCAGCCTGTCCATCTCTGTCACCTCCCAATGGCCGGCTCTGAGCCAGCGGCTTTGTGTGCTGTGTCTACTGTCTCCAGTGGAACTCTTTCCTTCTTTCTTTCTTTCTCTCTCTCTCTCTCTCTCTCTCTCTCTTTCTCTCTCTCTCTCTCTCTCTTTCTTCTGGACCTTCACTCTTAGCCACATCCCTAGTCGCTACCCCTTGCTAAGTTTCCCAAGCTGGACTCCAACTTGCAATCCTCCTGCCCCGGCCTCCCCGAGGGCTGGAATTACAGGACTTTGTCAGCAGGTCTGGCTTCCGAGGGGATCCTCTTCACCTCCCGCCCACCCCCCCTCTCAGAACGAACCCTGAGGATCCTGGTGTGATCTGGCCTGACCCCTCTCTGAGGTGGCCCGGCTCCTGCTGCGAACTGGCTGTGTGGTCTCAGGCATGTCACTTACCCTCTCTGTCTCTGTTTCTTCATCTGTGAAGTGGGGACAACGGAAGTACCTCTTTATGGTGTGATGGAGATGTTCATACTCAGCTGATACATGAGTGGCTTCGTGCACAACAACTGTGCCACTCTACACACCTGCACACCCTCATCTCCCCTCACGGTGAGTCCATCCCGGCCTCCGTCGCCCTCTGGGCAGAGGCCCATGGCCTTCCTTGGCCCACCAGCCTGCCTCATCATGCGTTTCTCTTTCCTGTGTCCCAGAGGCCTCAAGGTCCCTCCGTGCCCCTGTGAGCTGAACCCTGTCCTGTGCCCTGTGCTGGGAGTGTCCCCACCACGTCAGCGCCCTCCAGGTCTCAGACCCCGGCGGTGGCACCAGCCCCATCTCTCCTGACCCTGTGTCTTCTGTGCAGGTCACAACCAGTGCTTCTCCTCTAACCCGCCTGGCGCCCTCTGCAAGGCCACGGCTGTACGCCAGTGGCTGCTGGGTTGCCGTGCTGTTCTGTCTGACACAGCGCCTAGGGCTGGCTGTGTCCTCCCCATTCCCTACAGCCTTCTTCGTGAGGCTCACATTAATCTTCAAGCTCTGGAACCAGAGAGGCCCAGCGTTGCCTGGCCCAGAGCCAACCCTTCTGCCAGACTGTCACCTGACCTGTCCCAGTCTCAAATTTTTCATTTCTACAATGTTATAAACTTCGCTCTACCTGTCAACATAATTATGATAGCCAAAGAAGGTAACAATAAAAATGTTTTAAAAATCAGAAGGGATGGAACATTATCACCAAAATATCATCGCTATTCCTTTTCTGTTTTTAAATCTATTTTTTATGAGACAGGGTCTAGCTAAATCACTAAATTGCCCGGGCTGAGCTTGAACCTGTGACTCTCCTGCCTCAGCTTCTCACAGCGCTGGGATTACAGGCCTGGGCCTCGGGCTGGCTTCCCGTCCTGCTTTGTAAATCTTCCTGCCCTGGTCCCCGCCAGTCTCTCCAGCGCTGTCCCCCGAGACCCTCACACTTAGCCACCGTGTCCCCAGGAGCCCAGGCCTGTGTCTGAAGCCCTGCCCTCTCCCTTTGGGCCAAAAGCGCCTGACAGGGTCGGCCCCGCAGCCCAGACTGGTGCTAAACTCCCTACGGGCCCAGGCTGGCCTTGGACTCATAGCAACCTTCCTGCCTCAGCCTCCCGCGTGCTGCGATGGCAGCGTACGTGTGGTGCTGGGGAGATCGAACCGGGCACTACTCAGCGCTCGACCTGCACCCGGAGCGCGAGCGAGGCCGCAGGAGGCCGCGGCTGCCATCCAGGGCGCGCCCGTCTCCAGCACCGGCGCGGCACCGGGGCGGCGCCCACCCCGGGGCCTGCGCGGTGAGCCCCCCCCCCCCCGCCCCCCGCGCCGGCGGACTCACCGAGCAGCGCCTGGCACAGGCCGGCGTAGCTTGGGTACGAGTCGTCCATGGCGGCGCGCCTGCGGAGGCGCACCGGAGCGGCTTGTCGCCTTGACTACGGACGCCACGCGCTGATTGGCTGAGCGCCGTCACCTGTGCTCGGCCCGCTGCCCACCGAGATGCCGGGCTCCCCTGCAACCCCGAGGATCGCCGCATCCTCCAGGGTCCCCACGTCTTCCGGCCTGAGTTCTCGCTGCCACTTCTCTGCCTCCTCCAGAGGCGCGGGGGAAGCTGCGTAGTGATACCGTGTTAGGGTGTCTGCTACCATTTGCCCCTTTGTCAGGGAGCCCGAGATCCCGACTTAATCACAAACCCTTGAAACGCCCATCAGCTGGAGCCCCAATGCGGCACAGCCACCGCGGGCCCCAGAAAGAAAGAAAGTCGCCTCACACCCCACCCTGGGTAGCCACCTCTGGCCGGAGTCAAGCGGAACTGCCCGGGTCCATATAAGATACGTGGTTAACGTATATAAGTAACAGTTTTCTGGGTTTTTTTTGGGGGGGGGGGCATTTTTATTGCAACAGAAACAAGTGGGGCATTCGACCTTGTTTTTGCAAAACAAATGCATTTATGTCGACTTCGATGGAAGCAGCTGCAATGTTTATTGAATTCTCAAAGACCTTGTTAGAAATTAGTGATCTAATCTACTTTTCTGGTGCTTTATCTTCGAAAATAGTTGTTTGCAAATTACGTACTGCAGAAAGCCACGGCACAAGTAAGGCATGACTCTGAAATGGGGGGCAGTTTTCGTGGGGAGGACAGGGCTTACCGAAGTCCAGTCTACAGGCCGGATGAAATTTTTTTTTCCTGTGCTCAAGTATCACACAATGAATCGTGAAATCACAAAAAGTCACTTAAAAATTTAAAAATTTGAGACAGGATCTTGATCTTTAGTCCAAGCTGGTACTGAGCTCACTTTGTAGCCCACCCTGGCCTCGAACTCAGCAATCCTCCTGTCTCAGCTTTCTGAGTAATGGCTTTACACGCGTGTGCTGTCATGTCTGGCTGTTCTTTATGTGGTGCTGGAGAATCAAACGCACAGCCTTACACATAACAGGCAAGTGCTCTAACCATCCAACAACACCCGCAGCTCCAAATTTATGATCTTGTAGGGCTGTACATCTACCTGACCCAGCCTCTGTCACATACAGACAAAATCTTTAGAAGGGCGTGCACGATCCCCCACATTCTCTGTTTCTACGAAAGGCCAGGGTAGGAAATCCATTCAGCTTGCTGGCTTCCAGGTCACGGCAGGAGAGGACGAGGATCAGCTGGTACCAGGTGTGGGGTTTCTCCTGGGGGGATGGAAACGTTTTGGAATTTGTAAACATGATCGCACACCGCAAATGAACTAAAATCCATGGGTTTGTACACTTTTAGTTTCACTATGGTGGTCTGGGGATTGAACTCAGGGCTCAGCATGTGCTAGGTAACTGCCCTACCACTCAGTTAAATCTTCAGCCCTAAAATAGTTGGTGAATTTTATCTTAGTTAAAAAAAAATAAAAGCCATGAGCACTGGCCTGGTGCTAGGCATCCCGTTTCCTGAGAGGCACTGTCTTGGTGACCCTCACTAGGTGCTCTTGCAAGCAGGTGCCACTTTAAGTGCCTACGTGAATGAATTTAATAGCCACAGTGCTGTGAGGGAGGCCACGCTGTTCCATTTTAGAGCGGAGGAGACAGCGAGAGTTCAGGCCAGGAAAGGAGAGGAAAGAAAAGCAAAGCAGATCCCGGCGCACCCTCAGCCGCCCACTGCTGGCTGGAAACAGGCTCTCCAGCCACCCGGCTTCCCTTTGAGACACAGCCCATGGCCCGGGTGCTGCCAGGAGAGGCTGACCAGGTCTCCTGGTACCGCCCCACCCTCCACCTGGCTCTGCACCCTCGCTGCTGCCAGCGGGCATCTGCTCCCCAGAGCTGCCCCCTTGCTCGCTGTCCTGAGGGTCTCTGCATGTGTGATGCTTGCTAAATGATGATGTCATGGGTTGCTGCGAGGGGAGGGGAGGTCTCTCTTGGGGAAGGCTATGTGGGGCTAGGTTTGTTTTCCGGCAAAGCTGCCCCTAGAGGCTGGCACTGGCTGACCAGATGGACACTGCCACCCAGCACTGCACACACTGCCTCCTACAAGGCACCTTCCCCACAAATGATTTATTTTCCTTTATTTGCTCAGTTTAATTTTCAAACTAAATCTGAGAATGGTGATTGGTAATTAAGATTTAATAATTTAGGATCTTATAATGGCAAATGTATTTGAATTATACTGTTTGTAATAAGAGTGGCAAAATTTTTGACTTTTAAAATTTTATTTATTTATTTTGGAGATAGGATCTCACCCTGTAACCCAGGTTGGTCCTGAACTTGCTATGAAGCTCAGGCTGGCCTCAGACCATGGCAATCCTTCTGCCTCAACCTGCCGAGGGATGGGGATTACAGGTGTGCATCATCACGTCCAGCTTATGTGGTGCTGGGGAATCAAACTCAGGGCCCTGTGCTGCCAGGTAAGCGCTTTAATTGCTATTCTATTCCTCCAGCCCCATCTTTCATCTTTGGAAAAGTTATATACATTTTTAGGATTGTTATCAAATAATTTATTTTTAAAAAGCTTAAAAATACATGATAGATCCAGCAGTGATGCAGACACTGAGAAAACCCACTGGCCTGTCTGCGGGCTCACAGCGACCCACGTGCCTGGAGAGGTGGCCAGCTGTGCACACGCCCCGAGACGAGCAGAGATCAAGGCAGGCTCAGCTTCTCGTGGTTCTCCCAGAGCCAGTCATGGTACTTGTTCAGCTTGTGGTCTTCTGGGTGCACCTGCAGGGCAGAGCAGTGGGGTCGGAGGCGTCACGGGGAGGGGCCAGCCGGAAGCAGGACTGCGTGAAGCAGCTCTAGCGGCAGGGGCGGGTAAGCTCATCATAATACACCTGGGATGCAGAACAACTTCCAGCAGGGTTCACGAATGGCTGAGATGGTACCGGGCACAGAGGCAGCCCTAGAGGCTTAGAGCATTTTCTGGTTTAGTCCTGACCAGACCGGGGTGCAGGGCGGTGACGGCGGAAGCTGGGATGGGTCTTCCATCCCATGGAGGGGCGCAGTCCCAAAGGCCAGCTCGGGTCAGAGGCACACACTGGTGAAGAGGGATAGGACTGTAGCCTGTCGGCCCTGCTGAGTCGAACCTTGCAAGGGCAGCATGCCGGCCCCGCCAGCCATGGCCTGGGCAGACGCAGCAGAACAGGGGCTGAAGGGAGCCCAGTGTGGGGCATGAGGGGCCACCAAGCATTCCCTTCGTGCCATGCTGTGGGAACCATCAGTCTTAGCAGCAGGACATGGCTAGAAAAGGACAGGAATGGGGCCAGGAGTGACGGACAGCTGGGGTCAGACAGTGATCACCCTGGAGCATCTCTGAGGACTTGGGGCGTGTCACTGAGCCCTTTCTTGCACCACAAGACCCGGCCACCTGCTCAGCCACGAGGAGGGAGCAAAGCTGGCTAAGACTGCAGCAGCACTGTCCCCATTTTGGGAGACACTCAGCTGGACACGCTGCAGCTGGGAGAGGCCTCACCTGCTTCCACTCATTGACGCAGAAAATTCGGTAGGAGTCATTGCCGTACTTCCCAATGCCGTGGAGCTCAATAGGGTACCGCCATTGCTTGGTGAGGAATTCATCTGAAAACAGTCTCTGGATCGGCTCCGGGAACCATCTTCCCAGGTGGGAAGGGAGGTTGGGAGAGGGGCAGGGAGGGCAGAAGACAGATGGGCAGCCCAGGCTCCTCTGACAGCTCCGGGCACCTGCCTGTCCCTCTCAACTCCCACAGCACCCTTCCCACCAGCCACTGCCTAATCCTATCTCGTGCTGTGCTGACACAACAGAGGGCATGCCCTTCAGTACCCGGCCTTGTCCCTTGTGTGGCCCACACAGCCTGACCCAATGCTAGCCAAGGTTTCCTGCCCGGATCTGTGGGAGGCTGCAGTTTGGGGCACATGCAGTTTTTCAGATGTTTTCAGTGCCCGAGCCAAGTAACCACTGTTAAGGGGGCATCTGGGGACATCAGAGGTGAAGGCATGCCTTTCAAACAGGAACCAGGGAAGGTACCTGAGAACTTTACAATGGTTTTTGCCCGGAGATCATAGAGACCGAGTGGCTTCAGGAGTGCTGCCACATCCCGCCAGTCCGCAGCTCTGGCTGCCTCGGCTGAGGGGTACTTCTCCAGGAACTCCCAGAGCACAGGGATCGCCATTTTGCCTGAAAAGCACATGTGACCGTGTAAGGACAGCCCCGGAAGGGTGGGTATCCAGTTCAGAAAGATCTTCATCTCGAAATCTTGCACAGATGTACGGCTGGGCTGCTTAACCACTGACACGAAGCCACCATCTGAACCAGCAGCTACTTTCATAATCACATTTGGAGAACAGTCCAAATGACCCCGAAACTGGCCTAGCGCGACACCGGGGGAGCAGGGTGGGTGCACACAGAATGCAGAAGCACCCAGTGAAAAGGAGGCGCTGTCCTGTCCAGCGGGGAGGGGAGTGTGACGGGCACTTTCACCGGTGCCAAAGCTAACGTGAGTAGAAAATGCTCCTACCGCTAAGAGGTCACGGGATGTCACAGGTGGCGAGGGCAGACCTGGCCAAGGACGCACACACGTGCAGTACCCCAGCTACCTCCATCCCCTCAGCTTTCTCCCTGTCATTTGGTTCCCACAAGAATGAATACACATCACCCACAAACCTGAGGTCCGGTTGAGAAATATCGTGGCGACAAGGAGCTTCCAGGGGTCGTGGAACAGGGTCTCCTGGACCAGATTAAATGGTGACCGAGGAGGGGTCCACTTCTTGAAGGCTTTACGTCGCGGGGGGCTAAGAGCTAAGCAGACACACTGATCAGCGGAGCAAACCCACACATGCCTGCAGCCTCATGTCCCTCTTGGGGACCAGGCTGCTTACCTGCTTTGTTATACTTGCTGGAGAAATACAGGCTTGTCTTCCTTTTTTCTATCTGTGTTCGTGGGATGGTGTCTTCTGCAAAGGAAGAGAGAACACCTCACACAACCTGCGGCCTGGCCTAAAGAACTACTCAGGAACTCAGATGGTGATGCAATAATCCAGCCACTGCAATAAAGCATGCAGGTCCTCAGCCTCAGCACCCACGCCACAGGCCAACTGCATCCCACCCATCAGCTGGGAGTTCAGCCTTGTTTCATCTCCACATTATGCATAAGGAAACCGAGGCAAAGGGGACCTAAGTAAATTGCCCAAGACATGCTAGTGTCAGAGCCAAAATGCAAATCCAGCTCCTGGCTTCTGGGTTCCTGCCCTTCTCCCCTCTGTCACAACTTACATTCAGGGTTCATAAACTGACGGAGTGGGAACAGCCTGAAATATTTTAAATTAGGGCACATTTGTACAGTGTGGCTATCAGAATATTGCTGAGACTGGGTATCATGAGTATGTCTTCCTAATTTATAGCTGAAAAATGCATGATTCTACCTAGGGCTCCAATTTCATAAAAACACACACGTCTACATATATACACACAGAGATACACAGATTAAGAATGAAATCAAAGTGATAGAAT
Source organism: Ctenodactylus gundi (assembly GCA_004027205.1). NCBI lineage: Eukaryota > Metazoa > Chordata > Mammalia > Rodentia > Ctenodactylidae > Ctenodactylus > Ctenodactylus gundi. The sequence goes on from PVKB01006587.1 coordinate 16,712, forward strand.
GGTTAATGATGAGCACTGACTTTTCTTTCCTTCTTTTATTTTCCATGCTGCCCAAGACTTTAAGTTAGGGTCTCGGTCTGTATTCCATGCTGGTCCTGAACTCACAATGGAGCTCAGACTGGCATTGAACTCAGTAATCCTCCTGCACTTCATCTTCCTGAGTGCTGGGATTACAGGTGTGCCACCATGCCCAGCTTATGTAGTACTGGGGAATCCAACCCAGGGCCTCGAGCTTGCTAGGCAAGTGCTCTAACTGCTGTGCTATTGCTCCAGCCTTGCCCCAAACTTCTGGGCACTCACGTTTACCAAAAGGGGGCAGAGATGAAACAGAATCTGCAGGACACCCTAAGACTTGGATCCTCGCCACCTGCTGCTGCGGGCAGGCGCCTGGGTTTCTAAAGTCACCAAGTTTCACTCTCTCTAGCCACAACCCTCCACATCTGAATATCAGCTGATAGTATCTTCTGCCTGTACACTGTGTCATCATCTTTTCCACTTCACATTTTTCCTGTCTGTATTCCTAAAAAAATTCATTTTGAAGCCAGGTGTGGCAGGGCAAACCTGGAACCTACAACTCCAGAGGCTCAAGCAGCAAGACTGCAAGTCTGAGGCTGTTCTGAGCTACACAGGGGCGGGAGGCCAATGTGGAATACATATGAGGTCCTTTCTCAGAAAAGGAATTTTTTTGTGAGATGGGGTCCGAGTTGTCCCACATGGCTTTAAGCTTATGATCCTCCTGCCTCAGCCTCCCAAGTCGCTGGTATTACAGGTGGCACGCATTACCATCCCTGGCAGGGTACTTCATCTTACATGGAGAACTAGACATCTTTAAGTACAGGATACATAGGATACTTCCATCTTAGCTGTAGAAGGAAGTTTTTAATATTTAATTTGTCCATTATATTAGCAGTAAATCTACCCAAACCCCAATGCTTTAAGAAGCATGAAGGCTCTGCAGAACTTGTAAGCTGCTGCTCAGTAACTACGGCTGGTTTCTGTGGACAGACAGGATCACGGGTGGATCTGAGAGCAGGAGCGGCTGACTCCTTTTTCCACCAGTCTGCACTGCTGCCCCCAAAGGACTTTAAGTAAAACTGCTATTCTTATTTAAGGGAGATATTCATTATCCCACAATGCTATAATGAATAACTAACAGAGGGTGCTCAGAAGAGCTCCTTTTATCCATTATTCACTAAAGTATTATGAAGGCAAAACTGCTGGGCTCTGAGCTCTGAACGCGGAGCATATTACAAATAATAGATGAACTACGTAATTGCACTGTGAATTATTTAGAGCTCTCAGGCCTTTTAGAGAAGGATGACACTTAGACACAGATGAAATGGACTGTGAGGTACATAAAATTCGACCAGAGGCCGCACGTCAGTGGTCACAACAGCAGCGGGTAGACGCTGGCCGCTCTCAAGAGCCAGCGAGAAAATGAACCATGATGAAGAGAGATCGTGCCCAGCAGTGCCCAGGGGAAGTGTCTCCATTCTCCTTTTTGGCAGCAGTGGGGACTGAGCTCAGGGCCTCCACAGCAAGCTACATTCCCAGCCCTGAATTACCATTATTTTCTTGTTTTTTCTTGAGATAAGAATTTAATTAAGTCAGTAAGTTGCCCCCATTGGGCTTCCATGTGCTGTCCTCAGCCCCCCAAAGCCAGGACTGCAGGCCTGTGCAAACAGATCAGCTGCTGCCCCACCGTGGTTCCCTTTGGGCCACAGTCAGCTGCTTCCTTTTCTACTCCAGGAAAGGGCTTGATGATTACTGAGCTCAAAGGTCACGTAGGTTTTCAGATCAACTGGGAGAGTATCTCTGACTGAGGCCCTATTCCTTCTCCCGGTTCCCACATCTTAGCCACGTACAGACACAAAACGCAAGTCTGGGAGCAGAGGCTCACCCCACATTTACCCATACTGTACTGCACCCAATACCTTGATGCGTGCTCTCAGAAGCGGAATCCTTCCTGGCCTGTGAACAGTGGCCTGTTTCTGAGCGCTGCTGGGACAGGTCAGTATGCAAATATTCCTCTTTGGTTGTGTCTTCCAGTTTCATTCTGATTTCCTCTGGGGCTAAAAAAGTCTCACTTCTCTCACTGTGTTCTGCTTCTTCGGTTAAGTGTGATTTCTTTGTGACACCAGGTGTTATTTGTGCAAAATGAAAATCTAATCCTGAGCTCAGTGACGTCTCCCTCCCGCCATCCTGTTCTTCCCTGGCCACCCTGAGGATCTCGTCGCTTGCTGCGGTGTCCCCCATGCACGACGTTCTGTCCAGCTGGATTCCTTGTGCAAGAGGCTCATTTTCAGCCTCTGCTTTATTACATACAGACTGTCTTTTTATGTTACTTTGAATGGAATTTGAAAGACTCTTCCTGCACTGCTTTTTGGTCTTCTGATTTTGGATTCCTTTCAAAATAGTTCCTTTTCCTTTTGACCTTCTAACCTTTCCTGTGCTCTCATCATTAACAGACTCTTTCTCTTTCAAAAGCAAATGATGGGAATTAATGTTAGACTGTCCTCTGCTGTCTTGCAGCGGTGCGCTGTTGCTTGTGGGGGAAGACACGTCTTTCTTCCGCGTGCTATGGGTCCTAAGGCTTCGCGTTGAAATGTTACTTTCAATCTGCTGCTGGAACGTCAGAGCTGCTGAGCGGGAGTCTTTATCCCTTGACTTGACGCCCCTTTTAGCAACTACAGAAAAGTCAAAATCCTCTGGCTTCAGACATGTTGTTCCATTTTTGTGAAAATAATTAGCAAGTGAACTTTTGGATCTGAACTTCAGTCCTCGTGGGCTAGAAAATGATATTAAAGGAAACTTACTGCTGGTAAACAGAAGTGACTTAAAAAGAACTGGACTAATTTCAGATTCCTAGCCAATAATATCCAAGCGTTGCCGTGGGCATTTGTCATTTCGAAAGAAAAAAAAATGACAAAAAGGTACTTTTAAATAAACAGATATAACTGAAGTGCCAGTGCATCATCAACTACTTGGAGTAGGAGAGGCACAAGCGTAATGGTCCTCACGTCTCTTGCTACAGCTGATCAATGATGCTGAAGGAGGAGGAGAATCCAAGATGATTTTGTGGTTAAAGAGAAAGAAGCCTGGACCCCTGCGACGCCTTCCCACCTCCTGTCTAGACAAAACCACCCACCTGAGCTGTCTTTCCCGCCCACCTCGCGTGCTTACCTGATAAAGTACACGTCAAATCTTCCGGCTGTTTTCCCAGACAACCTCTGCTTCACAACTCTTGCCCACCCGCAGGGGACGGGCTTGTGGCACTCGGTCACTGCCATCCTGGTGCCATGGGGAGCAGCAGGGGACTCCCGGAGCAGTGGGCTACAGTCTCTGCCTCCTTTTATCACTATTGATTTTTCATCTTCTCCCACTTGTACGAAACCTGCAGCAACATCTTTCTCACTGAGAAAAACAAAGCCCAAGGGATTAACTCATTTAAAAATTATTTTCCTCTGCTTATTCAATCCACAAGAGGGCAGGAACCACATGGAACATGCAGGCTAAAAGGCGGGGTGAGATGCTAGTCAGGACCATCCAGTCTCACGGAATGAGGGTATATTCCCCACGCCCCAGTGCACTCCTGTCCTCCCAGTGTTAAGCAGTGTCGGAAATTTCTACACAACAAAGACCGAAGACCCCAAGCTACTTGCTAGAAATATTCCGGGTTAACCATCAAAAGAAGGGGCTTACAGCAGGAATATGGTGGTACATGGCTGTGACCCCAGCACCCTGGATGGCTGAGGCAACAGAAGTGCAAGTTTGAGTCCAGCCCAGGCAGCTTGAGGACTTAGTGACACCATTTCACATTAAAAAAAGGAAAAAGGGTAGGGGATGTAGCTCAGTGTGACCCTCCTGAGCTCAATCCCCAGTGTTACTAGCTATGTGAAACATATAATAAATAAATAAATAGCTTTCATAAAGATCTCTGGTGAAAGCTAAGTGTAAGAATATGAAGCAGCAGCTGACTCCCGACTGTGTTAAGCAATCAGTGAGTCAGCCTCCTCTTCTGCCAAAAAGCGAGGTGACAATCTGCCATACAGGTGTATTTTTGTGAGGAGCAGCATTCGATATTTTCATTGATGTAATTATTCAAAAGGGAATTTCTGGTAAGGCTTTTCAAATCTTTTTTTTTTCTCAGCCTATAACCTACTGAGGAAGGTAAGACAGACTTTTTTTTCTTTTTTGGTAAAACTGATTAAAAGGTTCATACGAGAACCCGGCTGTACCTACCACTATGCCATCACTGAGAAACTTCAGTAAAGTGTAACTTAGTCACTAAGTCATGCATCTTGAAAGACGGGTAAGTCGAGAAAGATCACTTAACCCAGCTACTTTCCTATAAACAGGGAAACTGGGCAAGAACGGGTGACTAACGGGAATCTTACGAGATGACGTCTTTTACTCCAAGACGAGAAAGCCGAAGCCGACGAAAGCCGAGCCGACTGGTACCAGCAGCCAGCTCTGCCATTTTTACTGTGTGCCCAAAGCAAGCTACTCAAGCTCTCGGCCTCGTTCTTTGTTTTCCAGTGGTAGCTGGAGACTGAACCCAGCTCCCTTCCCCGAGCTACATCCTAAGCCCTGTCCGGAAGGGACACGTCAGGTCAGCTTCGCAGAGTTCTCTGCAAGGAGGATAAATGACAGCTTCCTGTGACACACCCACAACGACCGCGGCTCCCTGCGCCACGTCTCCAGGCCCGATGCGCAGGGCCCGATGCCCAGGGCCCTGGCCGCCCGCCCCGCAGGCTCTCCGGCCCTCTGCCGAGCCGTGCGCGCCCGCGGGACGGCGCCGCCCGCTTCCAGCGACTAGGCCTGAGCGCCTCGCGGCCGCCGCCCGACTCCGCCGCAGGCGGGAGGCCCCGCCGTCCACTCCCCGCTCCCACTGAGCCCACGGTGACGCGGAGGCTCAACGCGCGAAGGAACTCGCCGGCGAGCGCACCGTTGGTCTCGGGCGCCGCCGGCCGCCGGCCTAGCGCTCGCCATGCTCGCTGTGTCCGGCGCGCGGGCTCCTGCTGCAACCACACGCCGAGAGGGGCAGCGCCCTGAGCGAGGAGCCGGCAGGACGCGAAAACCGCAGCTGTCCGCTTCGGGTGGAAACCAAAGCCTTAAGAGAGCCCGCCACGCTCCGCGGCTGCCTTCCGGCCGCGGTCTCGACACCCGCCACCAGCTTCCCCAATCAAATCCTTCCACGAGAAGACGCCCCGCCTCCCGCCCGTCCCGGCCCATTGCGCACTCAGCAATTTTGGTCCTTCTGGGCTCCCGTTCCGGGCACGTCTGCGCCCTCCCTCCAAGACATGCGCACTTGAAGCGTCGCGGCCCCCGACGTGTCTCCCTGCGCATGTGCGTTGCCAGGGGTAGCGGAGGTAGCCGAAGTGGCGGCTGGAGGGCCGGAGAGTGTTGCTGTGGGACTGGGGGCCGAGGCGCCGGAGAAGCTGACATGAGGGCCGTGCTGACGTGGAGAGATAAAGCTGACCAATGGTGAGAAGCGAGGCGTTCCGGGAGGGGCGGGAAGAGCCGGAGGCCGAGGCCCGGTGCGGATGGCGGGAGCCCGCGGTGGCCGGGGACACGGCCGGGCCTCCCGCCCGGGACCTCGGAGGCGGGGCAGCTGAAACTGGGGCAGCGGGGGCCGCGAGAGTTGTGGCGGCGAGTTGGCGCGCGGCCGGGACCCGAGCCTGTCTCCTGCTCGGCCTCCGTCCCGGGCTCGCCCCCACGGCGTTTCTCTGCGGCACCGTTATTTTGCGCATATTTTAATTACCCCTCGTACGAAAAAAGCCCAGTATCTGTATGATAACTCTGTGTCGTAAGATGACTGGGAAACTTCAGGCAGAGAGACAGAAAACGCTGTTGCGACTTTGTAGCTGGATACCGTTGCTAGGGTCTTGACTCCTGGCGTCGGCTGTCTCCACCCCTGAGATTGGCAGGTGAGGCCCAGGAGATGCTTAAAGGTGGCATCTAACGAAGGTTTTCTCCTAATTAGAAAGTTTGGGGAAGAGAGAGGCTGTCTCACCATCTGATTCAGTGTTGTTAATGTCTTTTATTTTTCTGAGACAGGGTCTTACTACTTTAGTTCAGGCTGATCCTGAACTCACAGTGTAGCCCACACTGGCCTTGAACTCATGACAGTCCTTCCTGCCTCAGCCTTCTGAGTGCTGAGATGCAGGCTTGTGCCAGTCCAATCAGCTAATTCTTATGTGCTGGGGAACGGGGCCTTGAGCATGCTAGGCGAGTGCTGTAGCCACTGAGCTAAGCCACCAGATCTGTCCTCTATTTTTTAACACCTCTGCCCATACGCGGCAGTACATTTTGGGAGACACTGGGCAGTTGAACAGTTCTCAGCCCTCCTTCCCCTGGATAGCTTCTTGGAGGGTCTCTCCGGCCTCGCTGTGAAGTCCGTCGTGGGCTCTGGGGCAGGACACTTGCTATCTGCCATCTTTTCTGGGGCCTTTCCCAGTGTATAACTTCCTTCTCTGTCTCCCAGGGAAGTCCTACGCGTCCCTCTGGGAGAGATTTCTCTCTTGTACTTGGGGGATGCTCTGTGCCAGGCACAGCTAAGAGCTTCCTTCCTTCCTGTGAGCCAGCCTTCACACTCAGGGCTTCCGCACCCCAGATTCAGCGCTCTCTCTGCTCTCTCTCTCCCCGCTACATTAATCTCACCCTCTCTCCATTTCAAATGTGGGCAGGGCTGGTAATGCAAATGGAAGGTGTTTGCCTTTTTTTTCCCCCTTGGGTGTGGGGGGTGGAAATCAGAGCTACATCCTCAGCTCAGTTTTTTAATCTTTGTTTTGGGTCCATGTCTTGTTAGGTCAGCAGATGACCCCAGTTAGGCTCGTACTTGTAATCCTCCTTCCTCACTTCTCAGAGTGGTGGGATTACAGGCCTGAACCACCAGGCCCAATTTATTTGTATCTCGAACACAAGGAATTGGCTGTTTTCTCTAGGAATATTCTTTTATCCCCTACTTAAAACATGTCGCCTTACCAGTATATTTTTAATTTCTACTTCTTTTAATTAAAAGTATGTTGATAGTGCTGAAGGCTGAACTGAGGGCCTTGTGCTTACCAGGCAAGCATTCTACCCCTGAGCTGCTTCCCCACCTTTGTTTCTAGTAATAGAGATCGAGTAGAAAGTAAAGTTCCTTTTACTTTTGTCCCTATTATGTTTTACTCATTTGTTCTGTGGTACTGGAGGTTGAGCACAGGGCATCTGCACTGAGCTATACCCTCAGCCCTTTTTTAATTTTTACTTTGAGACAGGGTCTCTCTGAGTTGTTAAATTGCCCAAGCTGGGCTCTAATTTGTGATCCTCCTGCCTCAGTCTCCCGAAGCACTGGGATGGCAGGCCTGTGCCACCCTGCTGAGCTTTTCCTTTAGGCAGAAGTGCCCATAGCACAGTGGTAACTGGTCTAGATGCATCCTTGTGGTGGTGTCAGGGAGCAGCAGGGATTGGGCGACCTGTGGTGCCGGGCACTCCTGCTGTCCCTGGACGGGGCAGCTGCAACTCTGCAGCTCTGCCCCAGCCAGCAGCCACCAGGCAGGAATTCAGCCTTCTGTGTCCAGATCTTATGATTTTTACCAGAATCTAGGAAGCTGGGGTTTCCTAAGTATGAAATGTCCTAAGTTTTAAATGTTTGGCACCTGATTGGAAGGAATAAATCACTGTGTGGGCCAAGTAAGACATGGGCTGTCTGAACACATCCGGGTTTGCTGTTTTCAACCCCGGCACTGAATTTTGTTCATTCCTTTCTTATGGTGCTTAAAGTCTGTCGAGCATAAGCATTACTTTCTTATCTCGAGGTCTGTGAGCCCTTTCAAAGCGAGTGCTGCATCTTGTTCACTTCCAAATGACTCCAGAGCCTGCCAGGCTGGGGGTGACCCTGGGTTGGCAAGTGCATTCTTTATTGTCTTGTTTTTGAGACAGGGTCTGGCTCTGTGGCCCAGGCTGGTCCTGAACTCACTGCGGAGGCCAGTCAGGCCTTGGTCTCCTGCCTCAGCCTCCTGAGTGCTGGGATTACAGGCATGTACTACCATGCCCAGCTTATGAGGTGCTGGGGAACCGAGCTAGGGTACTTAGCGCTTGGCTTGGTGCATGCTAGTCTCATGTTGTCCATTTATGGGCAGCTGGCAGTGGTGGAAGCACATGGCAGGCTGGAGAGCTGCTCACCCATGGCAGAGGGAAACCCGGTGAGTGAGGAGTGTGCCCCTGTGTGGAGACGCAGGCAAGGCCAGAGCCTTCCCGGGAAGAAGCTGTAACAATGTTTCCTGTTCTTCCTTTTACTTAGTTTATGCTGCCAGTGTGTTCCCCGCACCCAGGGCGGGCACCCCTCCTTCACTTCCTGGCCCATAATCAGTAATACATGCCTGAAAGCTATGCCCTGGGTGCTCCCCATGTCAACACATTGATGCAGTCCTTCCAGTTCAACCCGGAGCATCCACCCCTTGCAGCGAGGCCCCGCATCCCAACAGCATATGGTTCCAGAGTTATACCAGTACACCCCGATACAGATGAGGTTTGGGGGCTGCAGCAAAGGATGTCCGGAACTGCTTCAGGAAGGGGCAAGGACAACGAGGGCGTGTGTTCATGCTGAGGAGGAATATTCTGAGGGGACAGATGACAATGTAGTTTAGCAAATTGAAAAAAATCCTACGTTCACCAGAGTGTTAACCCCCCTCTGACCTGGCCCAGTGTGTCTCCAGTGTTTGCCCAGTGCGTGTCAGACCAGCTGACCCTCACGTCCTTAACCCTTGTTCAATCTCCACCACTGCTGGAAAGAGCAGATTGTCATCCATTCACACAGGAAGAAATTTAGATTTAAGGAAGAGGCGTAACTTCCTTAAGATTACAAAGTAAGGGTTGGGGCGCAGCTCAGGAGCCGAGCACTTGCTGAGGCCTGCGCAGCCCTGGGTTCCAGTTGTTATTTGCCAGCTAAAACTTTAAATATTTTTTCTGAAATCTTGAGCAAGTGATGTCATGCCTTGAGTACTGATAATGCTTTTTTGTTTTTGCTTTCAGTGTGGCATGAAAAGCATTTCTGATGATCCCATCGACTTTAGTTTATGCTAATGATAGCATAATGAGGGCGAGAAAGCCTACCAGTTAAGAGTGTAGGCCTTGGGGCCAGCTACCTGAGTTTGAATCCTGCCTTTGTCTCCACTAAGGGGCACTTGATTTTCAGGAAAGGTAGCTTTTTTTTCTACCTTAGTTTTCTCATCTGCAAAATAGGTCTAGGTCCCAGCACTTGGGAGGCTGAGGCAGGAGGATTGTTGTGATTTTGAGGCCAGCCTGGGCTCCACAGTGAGTTCAGAATCAGCCTGGGCTAGAGAGTGAGACCCTGTCTCAAAAAACCAACCAACCAACAAACAAAAACCAAAATAGGAATAGGGTTATGGGAGGATGAGAAAGGTAATAGAGCAAGGCATTTAAATAGTACCTGGTGCACACAGTAGTAAGTGTGCTCAGTAAGTGTTAGCCACTGTTGTTATTAAACCAGCAAGGGCAACAGATCTGACATGTGTGGGGACCCAAGAGCCTAGAAGACAGCATAGTGTCGGGGTGAGGGCGCAGGAGCTAGGATTGGACCCAGGTGGACTTGCAGCCTCTGCTTGCCGGCTGTGTGGCACTGGGTGAGATGCTTTACCTCTGTGCTGCGGGGCTTCCTCACCTTCAGAACTGCGTGCAAGCCAGGCACTGTGGTGCAGAACTGTAGTCGCTACCGTCTAGATGGCCGAGACAGGAAGATCTCAAGTTTGAGCCTTGCCTGAGTAACTGAGCATCTTAGTGAGACCCTATAAAAATGAAAAAAGGACTGGGGATGTACTAAGGCAGTGGCCCAAGTTCAATCTCTAGGACCCCCCAAAAAATAAAGACAAAACTTATTCCAATGCCCTTTGCCTTGCAAGGCCCGTCTTCCTGCTGTAAAATGTTCTGGGCATGTAGGTTAGTGTGAAGGCCCTGGGCTTAATTCCCAGCACTAGCAAACAAACTTAAACTAACTAATCTTTTTTTTCTTTGAAACAGGGTCTCACCCATGTAGTCCCGGCTAGACTCGAACACATGCCAGTTCTCCCTAGGCCTCCCAAGTGCCGGGATTACAGTCATGTGCCAGCATGCCCAGCTTATATGGTGCTGGGGAGTCGAACTCAGGGCCTTGAGCTTGCTATGCGAGTGCTTTTAACTGATGAGCTATTCCTCCAGCCCAGCAAACTGATCTTTCATCAGTGATAGGACACATACCAAACTTACAGATGCCACAGTGTGAGAAAGGTGGTAGCATGTTTCTTGAGAGTGCCCCTAGTCACGCCTTTCCCTGGGGCAGGAGGGACTGTCCTCTTCTTGCCTGGTGTTCCCGGGAGGCCTCGGCAGTTGTGTGCAGGCTCTCTAGCCCTCTGGGCTACTCCCAAGGCATCTAGCTTTTGAGTTGGTGCCCTCCACTGATGACCTGTTGGGTCTTTTCTGGCACCTGGCTTCAAGGAAAGCTGGGCCGCAGCACTGCCTGCCAGGCATGGTGGCTGAGGGGGCCGCCAAGGGGCAGCTGATGGATGAATTTGCAACCAGACACAACTCTTAGCCGTCCTTCTCCCCCGCCTCACGTGGCGTTGGCCAGTGGGCTCCCTCTGCTTGGCTAGCCGTCTGCAGGCCTCCAACGGCGGCTCCTCACTGTCTTCTTGTCTGTCTCCCATTTAGCATCTACGACCTTGCTTTCAAGCCTGATGGGACTCAACTGATTCTGGCTGCAGGAAACAGATTACTGGTACGATTCTGTCTGGGCTTCCTTTTTCAGTGCTCTCCCCCTGCCTTTGAGTATTCTGAAATTTGACCCTTTTTTGAGATGGCAAAGGCAAGAGTGGAAAAACCAGCCATTACTCTTTAATAGGGAAGGAAATGGGCTATTTAAAAGAATAAGTAAACTGCCTGTCAGAAACTTGTGAACAGTGACCCTTGAGTCTGAGACGTCCATGGTAGAGTTGAAGGCAATCAGAATGTCTTGGAAAGCGGGCACATCTTAGTAGTTCGTATTTTGTTCCCTAAAAGCAGCAGGCCTGGGACCCAGAGCCTGACACCTACTGTGGCCCAGCCCACCTAAGCGGTTTCATGTGGAGGCCATCCTGTCTTCATGCCTTCAGAAGATGCAGGCATCCTGTAGACCCTGTCCTGGTGTGTCGGCTTCTGGGAACCCTGTTTGACCCGGAAGCCCGAGCCCCAGGGGGTCCTTTTCCGCCTCTCTGTCACGATGTGCAGCCTGCTAGGTGTTCCTTTCTGGGTGGTGGCAGCATAACCCTAAGCTGTAGTGCTCAGCAGTTCTGCAGACTCTTTTTCCCCCAGCCAAAAGTTTGGGTCCTCCCGGCCAGCTGTGCTCCCCATTACTTATCCAGTGCACTGAACCTAGAGGTCAGGTCTGCCCCTAGACAGGGTGGTGTTTATATTTCTGCATGCTTCTACAAATTACACAGTATTTTAGTCACTTATTCCTTGTTATGACAGAATACCCGATATCTACAACTTAAAGGAGGAAAGATGTATTTTAGTTCACAGTTTTCAGAAGGCCTCATGTGCTTCATTCTTGGGGCAGTTAGCAATGGGGAGAGCACATGGCAGAGGGTGGAGTGCTGCTCAGGACACTGCAGATGGAACCCAAGTGAGGCAAGAGCCAGTGGAGTGGGTATCTGGAGACTCGGGCAAGGCCCGTGCTTTTCCAGGATGAAGCTGTAACAGTGTCCCTTCTCACTTCTTTAATCACTTCCAGCTGCCCTTCCCTGACAGCAGCCAGTGAGCAGCACAGACCTGAAAGCTCTACCCGCGGCACCCGCAGTCTCAACACGTTGGCAGTCTGTCTTTCCAGATCAAGCCCTAGGCACCTGCCCCTCCTAGCCAAGCCCACCTCCCAGTAGCTCACAGTTCCACATTGTCCCTCTGCATCCGAATACTTGAGGCTTTTGGGGGACCGTCCAGATCCAAACCACAGCATCCAGCTGTGAAATACCCTCCATGTAGCTGCTGGGTATCTTGACTCTCCCTCCTGTTTAACCAGGGCTCAGGGCTGAGGCGTGCACAGTCGTGGTGGCAGACAGGAGTCGTCTCTGTGTTGGTTAATAACCAGACAGCACCAGCACTGAAGTTGAGGCTGGCTGTTTTGCTTTCTGAGGCTTTTTTTTAGTGGCAGTGCAAGTTGAACCCAGGCTTCATGCATGCGAGGCAAGCACTCTCCCACTGAGCTACATTCCCCAAATAAAAAATATTTTTTTAACTAGTTGGGAAAGTAGCTTCCCAGATGTCTCCCTAAGTTGCCTACAGGCTGGCCTTGAACTTGTGGTCTTCCTGCATCACCCTCTCAACAGTGTTATCCAAATTCCTGTCAGAATGAGTGAAGTATGTGTAGTTTCTGTGGCATTAAGGTGGAGCCTGTTCATCAAGGATTGAGGTCACACAGGGTGTGGAAATGGGGCGTCCTCTCCCCAGCTGCCCACCGTAAGTCTCACCCCTTCCTTCTGGTTTTGTGGCATAGTTCTTATTTATACAAATGTAGCATATTGAGAAACATATTCTTATAAAAGCAAAAATCACAGTAGCAACCCTGCTGGGCTTCTGAGTAACAGATACTCTACAGATAGCGTGTTCTACGGTTGCTTTTCTGTCAGGTTTATGACACGTCAGACGGCACCTTGCTGCAGCCCCTCAAGGGACACAGAGACACCGTGTACTGCGTGGCCTATGCGAGGGACGGTGAGAAGCACAGCTCCGGGTCTGACTCTGCAGTGGCCTCACATTTGGTCACTTTTCTCTTTTTGTTTTAATTTTTTTATTTTTATTTATTTATTTATTTGTGGTACTGGGGGTGGGGCCCAAGACCTTCACTTTGAGCTACATCCCCAGCCTATATTTTGGTTTTTGATTTTGAGGCAGGGTCTTGCTAAGTCATTAAGTCATCCAGACTGGGCTCAAACTTGCAAGCCTCCTGCCTCAGCCTCCCCAGGCACTGGGATGACAGACCTGCCGCCAGGCTCAGCTGTTCAGTTTTCTCTTTAGTCGCTTTTTGATTACTTTGAAATCTAGCTTCCTGGTTCGGGTGGTGGCAGAGATGCTCTCAGTTCAGTCGTGTGGTTCTGCAGGTAAGTATGGGGCAGCAGCACTGACCAGGGTTCCTGAGGTAGCTCAGGAAGACTGGTAGCTCTGCCGAGCTTGTGTTCCGGGGGTGGCAAGCACAGCAGACCAGCAGGCTCGGTGCTGGGAGGCCCCAGGTGTCAGGGAAAGAGAAGAGGCAGGGCGGGATGACGGGACTGCGTGGGGCGGGGGCCTGGGTGCCCTCTCACATGGTGTAGAGCGTGGTGTCTTGGGACTGGCATGGGCCAGCAGAGGTCTGAGACAGTGGGCGTAGGTGGACAGGCCCTGCCAAGAGATGCTGCAGCAGAGGCCTTGGTGGGATGGGCTCTGCTGGGAGCTGGGCCTGGACATGGTTGGAGTCATGGGGTGGGGTCACTGCCTGGGACTCTCAGTGGAAATGGGGACTTCTAGGGGGTTCAAAGCAGGGGAGGAGTTGGAGCTGGCTTAGATGTTCAAAGGTGGAGAAGACCCTGTAGGTGCAGGTGGGGAGGGAGGCCGGGGAGTGTCTTCCCCAGAGGGACAGTGGCTCACGTGTCACCATGACACGTGGTCAGCTTCGGGTACAGGATGAGGGTGGAGCCTGAGAGGTGGTGTGACCGTTGGAGACAGTATATCAACTTGAGGCAATTAGGAACCATGCCCAGATTAGGCAATTAGGAGCCAGCCTGGGTTGGTGTGAGTGATTGTGGGCCAGCAAGTGAAGGAAAAATACCCACCTGGATGTGGGAGGCCCAGCTGGGAACTGGAACTGTATAAAAGGAAGAAAGAAGAAAGATAGCTACAGCTGTTCCCTCTGGGGAGAGACTGGACTTGATAGGATTTGGCTTCCTGTGTGTGATGTCATGAGGAGCTGCCTCCCCCTCTGCCTCTGCCGTGTACTTCCATTGCTGCCAGCCGCCCGAGTGGATGGTGACCTTCTGAAACTGTGAGCGAAAGTAAACCTTTCCTCCTCTGAATTTGTGGGTGTCGGGTATGGAGTCACAGCAACGGAAAAGTCACTGAGACGGGCTTCCTGGCAGGTTGGGTGGGTGTGAGGAGAGTGGCCAGAGCTGGCCTTGGACACATGGCCTCAAACTCTGGCCTCAGCCTCCTGAGTGCTGGGATTACAGGTGTGCACCACCTCTCCCAGCTTATATCGTGCTGGTGAATTAAAACGAGGGTCTTGAGCTTGCTAGGCAAATGATTTAACCTCTGAGCTATTCCTCCAGTCCCCCAAATAAAATTCTAAATAAAAAATAAAGTCCCCCTAGTTAGCATCTACGTTGGCCCATTTTTTTCATGTGTATTTGTGCTGGCTTAGTGGAAGGTGCAGCCACCTTGTTCCAGTCACTCTGTGGATACAGGGATGGCGCTTGTCCTTTCCTGTTCCGTCCTCAGCGGGGCCTGCAGCACATGGGTGTGCCGGGCCCTCCGTGTGCCCTGCATCTAGGGCCTGGGCTCACGGGACATGTGGGGAGCGTCGAGGATGGGTGCAGCTCAGGTGGGGAGAGTGGAGGACCAGGTGCAGCTCAGTGTGGTCCGTGCCTTGCACCGGTGAGGGCCACTGCTGCCCCAAGCAAACGCAGTGGGGAGGAGGTTGACACTTGGTGTGTTCCCTGAAGAGCTGGGTTTCCAAGAACTACTCTCTGGGAAATGCTGCTTTAAAAAAACATGGCGGGACCCAGTGGCATAGGCCCGTCATCCCAGCTGGGAGACTCTGGGGGACTGAGGTAGGAGGATCCCTAGTTCGAGCCCAGGTTGGGCAACTTACCAAAAATCAAAACTGGACTGAGGATGCAGCTCAGCGTGAAGGCCTGGGGCTCGCCCTCAGTACTGCAGACATAACCACATGGAGCCTTTTCTCTGTCATGCGTTTAGGCAAGCGCTTTGCCTCCGGATCCGCGGACAGAAGCGTCATCATCTGGACGTCCAAGCTGGAAGGCATTCTGAAGTACACGTAAGTGCACATCAGGGTGTAGGGAGCCGTGTGTCAGGGAATGAGGAGGAAGGCTGCCGTGAGTGACCACTTAGGAGCTCTGCCAGCACAGGCAGAGGGCTTTCATAGCGCGGGTTCTGTTACCGTCCTGGGGATTCTGCCCACCCCCAGCCTCTCCATGTCTGGAAATGGCGTCAGGCACAGGGTCAGAAGCCACCAGGCACGGGGCTTGAGGCATAGTCCAGCAGGTAGAGTACTTACCTGGCAAGCACTAGGCTCTTTGTTTGATTCCCTAGCACCCCATAAGCCAGGCGTGGTGGCTCATGCCTATTATCCCAGCCCTCAGGAGGCTGAGGTGGGGGGATTGTCTTGCATTTGAGGCCAGACTGTCTGTGCAGTGAGTTCAGGACCAGCCTGGGCTACAGAGAGCTGTTTAAAGAAAAAAGCCCCAGTCAGGATCTGAGGCTCGGATGTCAGTTACTGAGGGACCCATAGGCTTGGCAGATCTCCCGTGGCATCTCTTCAAAGGTGTGGTTTTCTCTTTTCTAGCGTCAACACAAAAACATTACTTTTGCCTTCAAGAGAATAAGAGTTTATTCTGAAGCCAAATACGAGTCACCTATGCCCGGGAACTTGAATTTAGGTTTCCCCAAATAACATGTTTCAGTGAGTAGCAGCTTCATACAGTATGTGTAGTTATAGAACAGAAGAAAGTCATAAATCAAAGCACCTTTTGAAAATACTGGTGGCAGCACCAGGTAGGGGGTTACCCTGCAGCAGGGATGTCTCTGCCACCAGCCTCAGATGGTATCTGAGAACATTCTTAGCTCTTGGCTTGGTGGGAAGTCAGGTGTTCTGCTCTTGTATTTTATAAGGGTTGCTAGTGATTATAGGAATGTTATTCATCAAAGGATTTATCACAGGATGTTAAGTTCGAGGTAGAAGACAACCATGGATGTAGCCATGAGAAAGGGCCAGGACCGACCCCAGCAGTCTGGCTATGCAGAATACCCCAGTCTCTCCACTGGTTCCCTGGAATCCCCTTAGATAATCAGTAGTCTCATTGTGAGTGAGGCTTTCAGGGAATTTCAGTCAACAGTTTCCTCCTATTGGCCAAGAGTTACATCTTGTGTATGTGTGGGTCGATTTTTGTGTTCCTTGTCGCTAGGGAGGCTCATCCCTGGGGTCTGATGGAGATGAGGCTGATCGGTAGACAGCAAGGTGGTCTCCAGGAGAGGGAGGGACAGCTGGCAGAGCCACTCAGGAAAGAAGCACCTGGATTGTATCAGGTCTATTTGCCATTATAAGCTGGGTCTTAATTTATTATCTTGTCATCCTCTGTATCTGACATGACATTTACGTGTGATACATAGTAGAACTGTGACACCTAAAATTGAAATAGGTAAGGACACATTCTGGCCTAATGATGTGGGAGCAGCGGCTGAGGGAAATGGACAGCGTACCCAGCCAAAAAAATCCACTACATGTATCATCGGCTTTATTAACCAGACTGCTTATATTTTCCTCCTGCATTTATTATTATTTGTATTAGATGAAATATCTGATGTTTGGAGTATCTGGGATACTTCATAATTATTTAATTTTAGTTTTTATTTCATTGAGTTTGATTTTATGACTACAACATCATGCAGGGTGGCTGGCTTTAATTTTAGGAAAAGATTGATCTTTAAAGTCTAAATTTTAAAAAATTCCAGCTGGTGGGTGGAGGAATAGCTCAGCAGTTAAATCTGTTGCCTGGCAGGTGCTACATCAAGCGCTAAGTACTCGAGTACTCGAGTTTGATTCCCCAGTGCCACATCAGCCGGATGTGGTGGTGTACGCCTGTAATCACAGCACTCAGGAGGCTGAGGCGGGAGGATTGACGTGAGTCCAAGACCAGCCTGAGCTCCATAGTGAGTTCAGGACCAACCTGGACCACAGAGCAAGACCCTGTCTCAAAAAAAAAAAAAAAAATTCTGTCTCACTTTTTTAGGTATTGTACCCGATTCCAGTTTGGGGAGTTAAGTGGACAGTTAAATCACAGAGAGAAATCAAACAGGAATGTAATGTTTCCTGGAGGTGGACACAAAGAGGTTGTGAGGTTGTGACCAAATCTTAGTTACTAATCTTTGTTAGAGAAGATGGGACTCCAATGGGACTCATTTAGAATATATATATATATATATATCTCCCAGCTTCACTATATATTACAGATTGTCTTGTAGGCTTACTTAAAGAACATGGGCTCTTCAGATATAGAGTCTTAGTTCTGACTTTCACAATCTGTTTTATGAGTTTTTTAAATCATTATCTTGGCCTATACACTAAAAGGGTTGGCATATATACATACACATATGCATACACACACGCACACGGTCACTTTAGATATCTGTATTGACATTGTTAATAATCCCTACTGAGTGTAAGTACAGAGGGTTTTGAATATTTGTATTTGTGTATTTATGTGCGTGTCACCTCCTTTTCCCCTTCCCTACCCCTTACTGCCCCCCTTTCCCTTACTCTCTCCACAATGTCTATCTTCTTAGTTTCTTTCCTCTTTGTCTTTTACATTTTTTATGGTTCTTCTTATATTAGAGAAACCGTATATTTAACTTTCTGGGTCTGATTCATTTTGCTGAGCTTAATGTTCTCAAGGTGCATCCATTCATCTACAAATGACCCAAAGCTGTCATTTTTAATGACAGAGTAATACTCCATTGTATATACCTACCATGTCTTCTTTCTTTCTTTCTCTTTCTTTCTTTCTTTCTTTCTTTCTTTCTTTCTTTCTTTCTTCCTTTTTTTTTTTTGAGACAGGGTCTCGTTTTGTAGCCCAGGCTGGCCTTGGACTCACGGCAATCCTCCTGCCTCAGCCCCATGAGTGCTGGGATTACAGGCGTGTGCCACCATGCCCATTTTATGTGGAATCGAACTTGGGTACTTAGGGCTGGACTTAGCGCTTGCTAGGCAAATGCTTTAACAAAGCTAAGCTATTTCTCCAGCCCCCATGTCTTCTTTATTCAGTCTTCTGCACTCAGGCTTCTTGGCTTCTTCCAAGACTGGGCTGTTATAAATTGTGCTTCTGTAAACATGGGTACGCCTGTATTGCTGCAGTGTGGTGACGTTCCCTCTTTGGAGAAGATGCCGAGCGGAGGTACAGCTGGATCAAATGGAACCTCGCTGTTGAGTTTCCTGAGGACGCTCCACACCACTTTCCATGGTGGCTGTACAGTCTGCAGTCCGCCAGCAGTGTAGGAGGCTCACTTTTCCTCACCACCTCTCCAGCTTTTTTTTTTTTTTTTGAGCTTTTAATCACAGCTGTTCTTACTGGTATTAGATGGAATCTTGCTGTTGTTATGATGTGCATTTCTCCGATGGCTCCGATGATTCCTCATGCACTCCCTTCTGGGAGTGTTGGGACCCCATGGGGTCTCTGGTGGGACGGCGGCTGGCCCCTAGGCACCTGCTTATTTCCTCGTGATTGACGTCACAGTGGGCCAGGAAATAAGCGTTTGCGCTTGGACTCCTGCTCCTGAACTCTGCCTCTCAGGGGCTTTAACGTCTCAGAGAGCTCAAGGCTGTATTGATCCAGGCGAGGTCCTATGAGTATGTTCACTCAAAAAAGCTCTCATGTACTTATGAGGGTCTTCAGTTTGGGCATTGTTTTAATAGTTTGTCTGATTTTTTAAAAGTTATTTTTGTAATATATACTGTTAATTTAACCCATCCTAAAATAATTTTTTTTTTTAGTTTGGTGTCTGTATTTTCAGTAAGGTCCCCTTTCACCATAGCATTTGGCCAAAACTTGATTAATTTACCTTGAGTGTTGAGAATGTGATTAATGAAAGCACGTAACATTATTAAAGATCAACAGTATCTTTGCCATCTAAGGAAATAATGCCAAGTTTTTAAATTACAAAATTTTTCAAAGTGTAGAGTTAGGACTTTGCATTTGTTTACTTATGGTCTCTAATCAGTGATGCAGCTAGAGGTGAACATCATGGAGCCTCTGCGGCCCACATGGGTGCACCCCAGGAGGAGTCAGCACCCACTTGATTGTTGAGCGCATGTCGGGCAGAGCTGCGTCTGAGAAGTGCAGACGCTAAGCCTTGACAGCTGTCACCACATCTCTGAGAGACCAGCAAAGTCAAATTATTGGCAAGAAGGTGAAGTCATCCCTGTCCCTGGCTGCCTCAAGCTGCACAGGGCTGTTGTAATTACACCTTGAGCTTGCTGATCTGTCAGAGGTTGTGGCTTGTATTGAGTTTGAATGTAAAGCCGGGAGTGCCTTGCAGAGGGGTCAAATATTTAAGAGTTTTTCTGAACAGTTCTGAAAAGTTTTGCTTGGTCATCATATAGTTACGGATTTTTGGAACCTGAAAAATGCAACTTCAACAAGGCAGTTGAGTGGACATTAATGAAAACATAACACAGTGGCAACTAGGTACGAGTAAGAGGCCTCTTACTTGGAGCAATTAAAATTTAGATTTACCTGGCAAGTGTGCTAGGCCGTACTCACATAGATTTAGGGAGAATTGTAATGTTGGCAGAATCTTCGTGATAGCTGTTAGGGGCTTAGTGGAAGAGGCTCTCTTACTGCTGCAGGGTGAGGAGGGTAAGAAGTACTAACAGGCCTGGGCTCGGCTCACCTGAAGGCCACTCATGGAGTGTAATTATGCTTGCCCTGCAGGTACTGGTCACCATCTTAAGAGTTGGGGTTAGATCTTTTTTTAGGAGCTGGAGAAAAGACAGCAAAAATTTATACCAAAACTGACCAAAGCAAAACAGTTTACACTTTTGAACTGTATCTAAGATAATTTTTAAAATAATTATGACTGATAACGAATTAGAACCAATGGGTCTGTTGTTTTGTTTATACATCTATATGTAGATTATGTATTTGGTTGACAAATATTTAACCCTTTTTGGTTATTAGAGCTGTTATTGGAGCTGCTTGGAGTGGACAGTGTCTCGGGCACATCTCATTTTGTCAGAGTTAGGAACAGATAGAACAGAGAACCCAGAATCTACTGTATTTAACATAGGAATCAGCAGTACTTAGCATTAGTTTCAGGGATGTTACAGAAAATTGACTTACTTAGCCTCTTATTACTAAGGCAGAACTTAAAATCTTTATCAAGTCTTTTTTTTTTTTTTTTTTTTTTGAGGCAGTCTCACTCTGTAGCCAGGCTGGTCCTGAACTCGCTGTGGAGCCCAGGCCAGACTTAGACTCAAGGCAGTCCTCCTGTCTCAGCCTCCCCGAGTGCTGGGATTACAGGCATGCACCACCATGGCCGGCTTATGTGGTGCTGGGGAATTGAACCCAGGTACTTAGTGCTTGCTAGTCAAGGCTTTAACCGCTGAGCCATTTCTCCAGGCATCAAATCTTATGTAGATACATTGACAAGAATTAAATAGATCAGATCTCTTACACACTTAAAAAAAGGGTTAGCCACCATAATAATATAATATAAAATACATTTATGACCTGATACTAAGGTATATCTTATGTAATAATATACTTATTTAGTCAAAATCATTCAGTTTGTGTTAATTGTACCACATATTAAGAGCAGGTTTTGATTATATTTAAGGTTTGGATGTAATATATCTTGTGTTAGAAGACTACTTGGTTATTTTGAATGTATTAAACATATATAATTTTAGATCTATAACATTAAAATTAGATAAAGCTTAGAATTACAGCATACTTTGTCCTCAGTTGTACATATCTTTAATCCTCTGTGTGTGTGTGTGTGTGTGTGTGTGTGTGTGTGTGTGTGTGTGTGTGTGTGACATATTATAACCTAAGATAGCTTTACTGGACAGTTACCTGAGACTTTATCTGATTTTATGTTGGAGGGGAAGTGCCTGAGGATTAAAAGTCAGTGTTGGAGTCTTTAGATACATGTTAGCAGCAAAGAAAAAAATTTTTTCTAAATTTAGCTTGCAAGTTGCAAAACCAAAAGACAATCAAGTAGGTTAATCAAACTTAAAAATTTTATGTTTTATCCCCCCCACACACATTTTTTACATATAATTGGAAACCGTTACAACTTTTATGGGTACTACAAAAAATTTTTTTAAACCCAAAATATTTTATTTTTTAAATTCTCCTTTTACTAAAAATATTATCATACCTGTATCCTTTATATATGTATAAAAGACGTATATACGTGTATATACATATATATGTGCAAAGAATACTCTTCCACTTGTTAGCTCCTTAAAAATTTTTTTTTTAAATATGAGAATGTAGTGTAAAGACATAATCAGGGGCTGGAGGAAATGGCACAGTGTTTAAAGTGCTTGCCTAGCAAGCTCAAGGCCCTGAGTTCAAGTCCTCAGCACCACATAAGCTGGGTGTGGTGGTGCATGCCTGTAATCCCAGTATTTAGGAGGCTGAGGTAGGAGGATTGCTGTGAGTCCAAACTAGCCTGGGCTACATAGTGAGTTCAGGACCAGCCTGGGCTACAAAGACCCTGTCTGGAAAAAAAAAAAAAAGACATAACAAAGGTTTTAAAGCATGTTTAATATTAATAATTGCCACTTAATTACCTCTTTAAAATTTTGTGTGTCTAACAGAGCCAGGAAGCCTTTTAGTATAGTAAGAAAAGTTAATGTGTCTTACCAATGGGACATTTGTTTTCTCTTGTGATTTGCCGGCCACACAGCTTTAAGATAAT
The DNA here is from genome assembly GCA_004027205.1 of Ctenodactylus gundi. Lineage (NCBI taxonomy): Eukaryota > Metazoa > Chordata > Mammalia > Rodentia > Ctenodactylidae > Ctenodactylus > Ctenodactylus gundi. Next base: position 38,417 of record PVKB01006587.1, read on the forward strand.
ACTTTTACTTTTATGGAACGAATACCTGTTGTCTTGTTATTTAAAACCCAATAAAGGGGCTGGAGGAATGGCACGGCACTGAGTTCAGTTCCCCAGCAGTACATAAAGCTGGGTGTGGTGGCACATGCCTGTGATCCTAGCTCTCGGGACACCAAGGCAGGAGGATTGCCCAGTCCAAGGACAGCCTGGGCTACATAGTGAGTTCAGGACCAGCCTGGGCCCCTGAGTGAGACCCTGTCTCCAATTAAGTAAATAAATAATCACAAAAAACCCACAAAAACTTTTATCTAAAGTAAAATTATTTTGTTTGAAGTTAACTTTCACCTAATTGTAAATAAATTATTGAAGGGTTCTACAACAAGCCAACATTTAAATAAATTTCTTAAAATTTAGATCCTTTTGTGACCCAAGTCTGTCAACAGAAGGGAAAACAGTAAATAGGTAACTTAATAACTTTAATCTATTTTAGTGACTAATAAGTTTACAAAATCAACTTTAAACCTCCATGTATCTTAATATTAATTTTTGAAAAATGCATTTAATAATCCCAGTTTTGAGCCTCTAGAATTTATGAAGGTTCAGACTTAGCATCTGATAACTCAGATGTTGTCACACAATACAAGTATTTCATATTTAGATTATTTTGATTAGTTTGTCAGCAATATTTTAAGACTTTACATTTTGTTTTATCAACCAATTTTAAATTTTAAACTCTAAGGTTTTTATCTGTATGTTTATGAATACCTTGAGCCCAATAGTTATTTTTTCTAAAATACATGCACAAGCAAGACAGACATGACACATAACATAGCAGTGTAACGGCTTAAGCTTTTGTCTTTTTAATTAATTAATAAGTGCTCTCATTTTAAAATTATATTGATACCATTTAGGCGTTTTGTAGACACAAAACGTAGAGCAGACCCACATTCTCATATGTTGACAACAAATTTATGATCTTAGTTGAACAACTAACATCTATTATTTTCTTAGATATTTAAAATTCAAAAAACTTTAATGAAGAACACAAAAGAAAATTTTTATTAAAGGCAAGGTTGCTTTTTTTTAAAGTCAGCTTTACTTTGAGCATAATTATTGAGAGTATATTGGTATCCTGAGCCTTGGTTTAAGTTGATCTCAGGTGTATTATTTTAAGTTTGGAGTAGAGAACATAGATTTTTCAGCTGAAGCTCTTTAGCATTTTATCCGAGTTGTAAATAATCTGTATGTTTTATTTAACTTAAATAAATACTTTGTAGCCTCCGTGGATACCCAAAGCATTTAAACATAGCCAGACTTTGAAAATTATCACTTTGGAAGTAGGGTCTCACGTGCCTGGGTGGCCTTGCACCCATGGCCGCTGTGTGCCTCAGCCTCCCTGGTGCTGGGACCCAGGCCTGTGTCAGCACGCCGGCTGATCTTTACGTGGGCCTCACTCTTGCTAGGCCAGCTGTCTTCATTGCTGACTTAGCCCTTCGGCAAGCATGTTAAAAACTGACTTGCTTTCCAACCCTTGACTAATTTACTTTTACCTCTGAGACAAAAGTTGTCATTGACCGTAAACAGACCCACTTCTATTTGTGTGACTTCAGCTCAGTAACTCATTTGAGGTCGTGATGTTTAAGATGTACATATATATTACTTAATCTTGAGGGCAGTGGAACCTGAGAATTTGCCTGTCTGTCATGGAAAAATTAAAGCCAGTTAAATATTATGCAGGTGTATTTTCTTTTGAAGAGTCTTCCTTTAGTGATTCTTGGTGCTGGAGGTTAATAGCTTAAACACAGATTTATAGACATACAGATATAATGTATATCAGAGCACACTTTCTAGATGTATTGGCTAAGTTACATGTTTTTTGGAAACATGAGGTGACTAACAGTGTGTGTCTTCCTGGCTGAGTCTGTGAGTTCCTTCTAACCCAGGAACGGGATATGTTGGAATTCTCTGGGGGTACGCTGCACACTGTAGGTTGTATCCCCCTAACGCCTCTGCTCTGATGAGCTAGAGGGGACTGTGCCCCTTGTATTTGGTGCCTTTTCAGACACTCGTACGTTTTCTAGGCTCTGGGTAGTTATAATACTCAAGACTGCTGTGGGGAAACAGAACTGCTCATTTAAGAAATGATAGGATACCAAGTCCAATTATCAATTATTAAAACAATGTTTTGAAAACAAATGGAAAACTAGTGGTTTCAAACACATGCCTATGGAGATATAAATGCAAAAGCAAAACAAAACCCAAATCAAACCAAATCAAACAGTACAACGAGAAAACTAGAAAACCAAGGAGACCTGTCAAGCAAAAATCCTTTCCAAGTAAACGAAGGATTCCTTAGGCCAAACTGTGAAAGCGAAACAAACACGGCGTCCCAAAATGGATCCTCCATAAGACAAGTTTAAAATAAACTTTTGGGATTCTCTGCCTCATGTAAGGGAAGTCTGTGCCCAGAAAACAGCCTACCAGGTCTGCGTGGAGGAGGCCAAAAGCAGTGGGGAAGCACCGAGCTGGGAGTGCCAGTATCAGGTGCTGCTGGGGGTTGCTCTTCCAGCGAGGGGTGGTCAGGTTTTCTGGGCCTCACATTGAAAGCTGCCAAAAACTGTTGATACAAAAGCATTACTTTTGCCTTAAAGAATATGAGAGATTCTTAATTCTGAAGCCAAATACAAGTGACCTCGGCCTGGAAAACGAATTCAGGTTTCCCCAAATAGCATGCTCCCATGAGCAGCAGTTGCATACAGTATTTATAGTTACAGAACAGAAGAAAGTCATAAACCAAAGCACTTTTTAAAAATGTTGGTAGAAGCACTAATTAGTTGGGTCACCCGAAGTGGAGAAGTCTCTGCTGTAGGTCTCAGAAGTTGCCTAAGGACGTTCATAGCTCTTGGGTAGGTGGAAAGCTAGAGGTTCTGTTTTTGCATTTTAAAAGGGTTACTTAGTGATTACGGGAGTGTAACATACCAAAGGATTGATCACAGGATGTTAACTAGATATAGAGGAGAACAGTAGATGTGGCCACGAAAAGGGTCCAGGCAGCCCCCACCAGTCTGGCCACGCAGAATATCCCAGTCTCTCCTCAGTTCTCTGGAATCCAGTTAGCTAATCCGTTGCCCTGGGGAGTTTCAGTTATCACTGGTGACGGATTCTCTGTGAGTACCACAAGGGCAGATGTGGCGTCTGTTTTTGCTGTCTGTGTCCCCAGGGCCTAGTGCTGTACCTGGTCCACAGTAGACTTTCAACCAATACTTTTCTTCCTTTTAAAAATCATGGTAGATATACATAATGTAGACTCTACCTTCTGAACTGTGTTTCTGGTATACACACGTTCACATAGCTGGGAGCCAACCTCCAGTTGTCTTTTCATGTTACAAAGGTGAGCTCCTTACTGACGCTTTCCCCACCCTACCCTCAGCCCTCAGTGCCCCCTTGCACGTCTGTTCCTTAATGTAGCTGACTAGGTGCTGTGGGCAGTGGTGTCCTGCAGCATCTGCCCCTTTGAGTTTGAGTCACTCCACTTAGTCTCACCATGGTCCCACTGCAGCATGTGACAGCAGCCCTTCTCTTCTGAGGGTGAATCCTGACCCCCCCCCCCCCCCCGCATGCACGCATTCTGTCTGCCCCCACATGTCCCGTGTGAGTATGGACAACGCCCCCACCCCCTGCATGTACACACTCCGTGTCCGCACCCTGTCTGTTCTTTGTTGATGGGTGCTTGTGTTGCAATCTGAGTGAGGGACATGCTGTGCTCATCAGCAGTGGCCCCCCACGGCACTAATAAGCTACGTGCTGGGCCAAGTCCCGGGTGCGGAGAGGACCTGCCTCTGAGGCATGGCCTCTCTAGCGACTTCGTCATCTGAGGACGGTCTGTGCTTCCAGACCTCAGCCTGCAATATCCCCTTGTTACCTCCTTAATAGTCACCACGTGCCGCTGTCAGCGTGATGGCTTTGACCAGGGAATGTGCCTTGCTCCTGGCCTGCACAGACCAATGGGGAGAGGACACAGTGAGGGGGCGCCACACAGATAACAGGGAGAGGCTGGGGCCTGGTGGCTTTGGGTCTTGGTCTATCCGCAGTCAAGAAGCATCCCACACAGCCATCTTGGAGGCAAGGCATTGGGGCTGGGCCTGGGTGATGGCACGCCGTGGAACGGTAGGCAGGGGTCGTGGAAGGAGCATGGAATTCCCGTGTCTCTGGGGGCTGCCTGTGGCAGAGCTGAGGTGGCTGTCCCAGTCCTGGGGTTCCTGGTGACTCTTCCCACAGCCTCGGGGATGCTAGTGTTCCTGTTTAATGACACTGGGCTGCTTGTTTTCCAGGCACAGCGATTCCATACAGTGTGTCTCGTACAACCCCATCACCCACCAGTTGGCCTCCTGCTCCTCCAGCGAGTTCGGTACGTTGGAGTCCCAGGTTCCTTATCCTGGGGTATTCTAACTTCATGCCGAACGTGTGGAAACCTGTCCCAGTGTGGAGGTTCTGTCCTGAGGAGATGATTGCACACCTCTGCCTACGGTGGCCAAGGAGAAGCTGATGCTTACCATGAAACCGCGTAGAAGCAATGACAAGGAGACGGGTGACAAGCAGAGCCCAGGAGTGAAGGTTATGAAGGATAGGGTGCAGGAAACCTGGCGCTTGCCACTCTGAGGACCTGTGTCCACCCACGTGACAGGTTACTCTAGCCACAACCACGCCCCTGGTCACACGCACTCTGTGTATCCTGTCGGTGCTCATGGGCATTGTGGCTGCGCTCCTGTAGGCTAGAAATCATATATCTCTCGGGCATAGCTAGGTAGCTGCACAGAAGAGGTCTAGGTGTCTGGAGGGAGGGACGCGGGCACAGAGCTTATCTCTGCTACACATCTGTTTGCCGCTAGGGTGTAGGGAGGAGGTAGGGCCAAGAGGATAGCTGCTGCTCCCTGTAGGACAGCTAACCCGAAGGTACAGACCAGTCACGTGCACCACAGCTCTTGGGTGTTATTCTGGTTTTCGAGAGAGGTGTGACAGGGAGGATGCTGTGCAGAAAAGCTGGGAGAAACATGACTAAGCCACACTGCATTGTTAAACAGGGAGATAGCAAGAATGATTGAGTGCCACAAAGGTCAGCTGCGAGGGGACGAGAGTGAGGGGATGCCCCACAGATCCACACAGACAGTATCAAGATGTAAGAACCACGTGGAGAGGACTGAGAGTGAGGGGGCACTGCACAAATGGTGAAGGGGAGAGCTGTGACTAAAAACACCCTGAGATAAAAGCAGGGACACGACAGACTTTGTGTCGAATCTGCAACGTTTCTTTTTTTGAGGCTCTGGTCTAGTTCTGTCTTTAATGGGACTAAAAACCAAAGCATCTGTCCTTTTATGGCCTCCCTTTGGAGGCCAAGCCCAGAGAAGAGCCTCTCACGTAAACATAATGATCCCTGTTTAATGCGGGTGACATGCCATGGCAGTGTCCCTTGGGAACTTTGTGAGGGGCTCCTAGGTCAGTTGTTGTCCCTCTAGGCTTCCTGTAGAATAAGATGCAGCCTCTGGTGTCCAAGGAATTCCTGGGTGTCACACCTCCACCAAATGGAGCAGCCAGTCCTGGCACTGACAAGGCTGCTCCATCTGGAGTCTGCCCTATTCGGGAAGGTTGAGGGCATCTGCTTTGCTGGCTTTTTGGGGCTCAGGTCACACGTGCTCAGATGGAGGGTTTGGGGGATGTGCAGGGTGGGTGCTAAGGGATTGACAACCTGCTGGACATGGCCCTTTCTGTGTACATGTACTTGTGCGTTAAGTCCCCCTTCTCTGTCAGGCTTTCCAGCACAGGTAAATTAGAAGTTTTGTGTGTGGTGGACTGGCCCCTGCTGCTGTGGGGTTTGGGGGATGGAGGGGCCCACAGTCAGAGCCAGCGCAGAGAGAGCTCCATTCTCTAGATCTAGTCTGGAAAGGGAGCTGTATTCTCTGAAAGCATCATTCATTACTTTGTGTGTGTGTGTGTGTGTGTGTGTGTGTGTGTGTGTGTGTGTGAGAGAGAGAGAGAGAGAGAGAGAGAGAGAGAGAGAGAGAGAGAGAGAGAGAGAGAGACTGGGAATGTGTTATGGTTTGGGTCTGGAGTGCCCCTCAGAAGTCTATGTATTTAGGTGCTGTTGGGAGGTGAAGCTGTTGGGAGGTGGCTGGAAGGGTTGGGTGACTGGGCTTGTCCCAAAAGGGGTGGGTTGCTGGGGCAGGACTGGAAGGGAAGCTCCACCCTCCTTCCCTGACTTGCCTTCTGTCTGCCATGCTCTAAGGAGCTGCCTTGGCCTTTGTCCCTGCCTCTACCATGAGCTCCACCATTACTGGCTTCCCATTAGTGGGCTGTGTGAGACCTTCTGAAGCTGTGACCTAAAATAAATCTGTCCTCCCTTAAATATGGGTGTCGGGTATTCTGTTCCAGTGACGAGAAAGTAACTAAGACAGAAATTGGTACCAGGAGTGGGGTCTGGTTGATTCCTGACACCCATAGGCATCTTTTTTTTATAGTCCTGCTCCCAGGTGTTTGTCTTTTTAATACTAATCTCTCTGACTTCCATGTGCTGTTCTCCCCTGCTGTAGGCCTTTTAGTGTGGCAAAACTCTAAATTTTATTTCATTTTTCTCTGCCATTTTTTCCTGCCTTTCACCATAAAGTTGACTAAAAGCCCCAAACATTACCCATGGCCTTGACATTTCCTGTACCAGATTAAGTAAACCACTGCCCTTAATCTCAGTTTTAATAAAAGTCTCTGGACAAAGGCAAAATGTAGACACACTTCCTGCCACAGCATAGCATGTGTGGTTTTTAGAACAGTTGCCAATAACGTCCTTCCTTCCATCTGAAACTATGAGCCTGGCCTTTCCAATCCATACTTCTATCAGCATTCTGATCTTCTGAACTCTAACCAAAATCTCCCAGTAAACTCGACTCACAGCATTCTAAGGCTTCATCAGCCAGCATCTCCAGACCTTTCCAGACTCCTGCAAACCAGTTCCAAAGGTTCTAAGCTGCATTGTTGGGAAAATTCACAGCGATGGCCCCACTTCCCTGTTACCAATTTCTGTCTTAGTTATTTTCTCATTGCTGGGATAGGATACCTGACCCCCACAACTTTAGGGAGGAAAGGTTTATATTATATCCTACTTAGATCCCACTTCAGCCTCTCAGAGTGCTGGGATCACAGGCCTTCAGCACCAGGCCTTGCCCACTACATATCCTTTTGGGCTGGGTCTCTGCAGTCTGTACTGAGCCCCACAGGTCGTGCCACGTGCTGCCTGTGTGAACAGTTTGTTTTCCCTCCTGGATGGCTTCCAACCAGTCTCCTCCTGTTCTCTCGGTGCATGGCAGGGCTGTGGTCTCCTGAACAGAAGTCTATCTCCAAACACAAAGTTAGCAGCAAGGTCACCTGCTGCAGGTATGTTGTGGCTTCACAGTGCTTCCTTTCCCAGACAGACCCACCCTCCAAGTCAGGACTCACCTGACGGCTGGGCTGCATCCCGCTATACCCTGCCCTCACGGGTGGGCTGTGACTCCGGCTGCCAGGCAGCAGGTACACAGGCTGCCTCCATACGCTGACTCCTCACGGTGGCCGTGCTAGGGGGAGTTGCCTTGGAACAGAGGTGGCCTTGTGCCACCCACTTGGAGGTGCCAGGCTTTGCTCTTAGACCTGTATTAGAGTCCAGCCTCTGGCCCTGCAAGGCTCTGTGATCTCGGGAAAGTTACTCAGTCTCTCTGGGCTGAGACCCCAGGTTCCCCATCTGGCAAATGGTGATGAAAGGCCTGACCTAATAGGGTTGCTGTAAAATGCCATGAACTAAACATGGCCAAGTGTGCAGTGCTGCACATGGCCTGCAGTGGGTTCTCGGAATGATAGCTGTGTTGCCTAGTTGGCCTCTAAAGATAGTCCTTTTCACCTGCATCTGTTGAGCACCTGCTGTCTGCAGACCCCACTCTGGGGCTGAGAGTGTACTGAGCCCCTGCCTGGGGCAGGCACCCTTGAGTTGGGAGGTTTGGGTTGGGGAGGGAGGCAGGGATGGCCCTGATGCAGCCAGGAAGGAGCTGCTGTCGGGCTCTGTGCTGAGCTGCCGAGCCCAGGATGTGGGTGTGTTTCTGTGACTTGAGAAACACGTGGGATTTTCGTTGTGGCCCCTTGATCTTATGCCAGGAGCAGCAGGAGTGGTAAGCCCGTGTCCCAGCCAGCCTTGCCCTGTCACACCTGCCCTGTAAGCAGGTATTGTCCTCACTGCTCCACCCTGTGTCTCTCCCTCCCTCATCTGTGTGCAGCTGGACAAATGATGGTCAGTACCTGGCTCTGGGGATGCTCAATGGGGTCATCAGCATCCGGAACAAGAATGGTGAGGAGAAGGTGAAGATCGAACGGCCTGGGGGCTCCCTCTCCCCAATATGGTCCATCTGCTGGAACCCATCCAGGTACGCCAGTCCCGGGTCCTTGGCCGGCTGAGCTCTTCCTGTCTTCCTGTAGTTACCCGAGTGTGACGGGCTTCCCACTCCGTTTGACTGGACTGTTTGGAATCTTTTCATTCAAATGGTAGTTTGTAAAAGCCCATTTTGAGTTTTGGGATGAATTCTAGAGACAGCTCAGCTAATGAGCTATCTAGGCCAACCCCAGGTGGGTGAGGGTGTGCACGTGTGTGTGTGTACACGTAAGCATGCATGTGTTTGGCATGTGTGTGCACAGTATGTGAGCAACACAGCAGGGCCATTTCATTATGGAGTAATAGCTGGAACCTTATCTTCTCGCTTCCTGAGTTTTTCCTTCTGAGTCTGAGCAGAACGTGCGCTCAGCTGGAGTAAGTAGCTTCTGAGCCTTTTACATCCCCTTCATCAAAAAGTCAAAATGAAGTGTGCACTTGTCCTTGAAGCTTAGAGGCCTACTCACAACTGGCAAAACGCTTCAGACTTTCTCTACACTTTCCTTCCGACTCCCGTGTGACTTTGAGGGTAGACTAATAGCTTTAGAGGTTCTTTGTATAATCCCATAATATCATTAAACCATCCGTACTCTGCAGAGTCCTCTGAAGGTAAATTAAAGGACTCAGTTGTTTTCCAGCCCAGTGTCAGTTCACAGGTAGGTGCTTTCCTGATTTAGGAGGTTGGTCAGTCCGTGGCCCTTTTCCCTACCCTGAAGTCGAGGCATCTTCCTGAGTGGCTGTCTCCAGCCCAGGCTGAATCGTGATATCTGATGCTGCCAGAGGCCATTAGCCTCCCCCAGGCTTCCTGCTGTTTGATTCTGTGGCCAAAAAATGGTTCTGTGGCTCTGGCTGCCATTTCTAATTTATGAGAAGCAGAGTACTCACTGTACCTGGTGGTGACCTCTTCAGACGGGGGCAGGGGGAAGGTTGGGAAATGATGGCTCTAGTGTAACCCAGGCCCATGACCGTGAGCAACCACTTACATCTACAGCCGGTGGGAGAGTCTCTGGATGAACAGAGAGAACGAGGAAGCAGAGGATGTCCCTTCCACTCTGAAGTCAGCACTGTACATTAGTCAGGGTAGTGAGGCAGAGGAGGAGGAGCCCAAGGAAGAGGACAGCAGTCTCAGGGACGACGGCTTGTGAGTGTCTGAGGACCAGGACCCCCCAAAGACCAGGCCCCGTTGGGCCTGTGGGGCAGCAGCTGCTGCTGGTCCCCTGGCCAGAGCAAGCAGAACAAGGCCCGGGTTTCCCTGACCCCAGTTCCCTGGGGACCTGTGTGGGGGTCCTGATGGGATCCCTGGAGACCCTAGGAAATGCTGTAGAGGCTGAGGAGAAAGGGGAGCTCTGTCAGCCCACACCCCAAGGGCAGCCCTTCGTTTCTCAGCGTGCTCCCCTGACCGGTTGTGTCCCCCTAAGCAGCTAAATCAGGTCTTGCTTCTCTCCATTCGGTTCCCATTCCATAACACCAGAAATCCTTTGGAAAACAGAAAACATGGTTTTAGGTGCTGGCCTTGCATACTGTGTGTGGGTGGCCCTCTTTTGCTGGCCGTGTCCCTGGGCCTGGGCCTGCAGGTGCCGAGGCTGGGACACTTGTCATAGAGGAAGCCCTCCCATTGCCCACAGCCGCCCCATCCCAGCCCCAGGCATTTCCTTCTGTGGGTGGCCTGGGAAAGGGGGTGGACAGCAGGAGATTCTGCCCGGATCCTGGTGACCTCACTAGACACTTGATGTGCTGAGCCTGAAGTACCGGTCATTCCGTGGAAGAGTCCTTGGGTGCTGGGGTAGAAGTGGGGACATGCAAAAGAGGAAGAGTGGGCCTCTGGAACCCCTCTCGGCCTCACCCAGTGCAGCCCCCATTGTTGTTCCTATACAGTCCCCCTACCCCTGGGTGAGAGGCAGGAGGGAAAGAGGCCTGGTGCCACCTGTGGCTCCTGGGTCATGCCTTGGCTTCAGTGCCAGCTCCCTATGCTCATATGTCCCACGACCGTCCTCTTTTCCCCCTTCTGAAGTGGTACCCACAATGCCTTAATGGTCCTCTGGGCTGAGTCTTACACACATGGCTGCCGCAGGCAAGCTGAGGGACAGCCTGGCCTGCAGAGTCGTGCTCCATGGGGGCAGGCAGCTGGCATCTTGCACTGACCCACCATGGCATCTGGAAATGTCTCCCGTGACTTGGTTCCCAGGAGCCGACTCCTACCTCAGCAGAGGACTCTACTCTGTGATCCTGCTGCTCTATCCTAGGGCTCCACTCCCCGGGACAGGGAGCCCGTGGCCCTACTCTCCTTCTCTTCCCCCCCCCCCCCCATTCCTAGGAAGTGAGCCCAGGGCCTTCATGATGGTGAGCTCCATCTCCGTGTGTTTTTCTTTTTTGAGACAGGGTCTTGCTAAATCACTGAATTGCCCAAGTTGGGCTGAAACCTCAGGAGTCTCCTGCCCCAGCCTCTCAGTATGCTGTCGTGCTTGGTTCCCACTGTCCTTTTAGGATTCGATCTAGAGCTGACACAGTGGCCGTGCCTGGGATTCCAGCGACTTGGAGGCTAGGGCAGGAGGGTCACATTGAGATCACCTTGGGCAGCTTAGCAAGACTGTGTCTCAAAAAGAACCCAAAATAGTGCCTCTCAGAACCCAGTTCTCCACAGGTGCAAGAAAACCTTGTCTTAGGGGTTGAGGCCAGGTGAGCAGCGAGCCCACCTGGGCCTCCTCCCTGCAAGATGGCCTCGTGTGGGAAGCCCGCGACTCACAGGGCATAGAGAGGAGCACCTGGGAGCCTGCCGCCTTGCCCTTATTTCCTGCTGCTCCCCAGGAAGCTCCAAAGGGAGGTCTGTCTCCCGCCACTGTTGGGTCCCACCCTCAGTACCCTGTGGCGGTGCATCGGGGGCCGAGCCTCGTGGCTGCAGCCCACTGGCCTGATCAGGGCTGACCCAGCGACACCCTGTTTGGGGTGCACCCCTTCTTACGACTCCTTAGCTCCTAGGGCTGTAGCAGCAGCGGCTACAACCCCTTACAACCTCTTTCTTCTGTCTGTTAGAGAGGATCACAATGACATCCTGGCTGTGGCTGACTGGGGACAGAAACTTTCCTTCTACCAGCTGAGTGGGAAGCAGGTACGAGGCTCTGTCCACATCTGGTCCCACCTGGCCTGCTCAGGGGAGCTCTGCCTGGGACCGTGGTGTCACCTTGCACATGTGTGCTCTGTGCTGGTGCTACACTCGGAGAGCTGTTGCTTCTCTCTCCTAGAGTAGTGACTTTGACTGTCTGACTTTTAGAACAAGCAGGGAAGTATTATGCCCAAGGTCTGCGGCTGAGCAGTGGTGGATGATGGAAACCCAGATTGGTTTGATTATGTGGATGTTAGTTTAGTAATGTTAATCATAAATAACTTTATTTCCACAGAAGCCCCTCAGAGGATGGTGAAGTGCTTGGCTGTAGCCAGGAAGGCATGGGTCTAGACCTGTGTGCCCAGGGTCTGGGATCTGTGCTGGGGAGGGGCGGGGAGTTTTGGGTGTTTCCTAGGAGAGGGAACACTTAGAACAGGAGAGGGAAGGAGCCCCATCCAGGGTGGTATCATGAGGCCTGGTGCTGCAAGATCTGTAGGGAAGGAGCAGATGGGCACAGAGGTGCGCGCCTGTAGTTCCAGCTGCTAGGGAGGCTGAAGCAGGAAGATCCCTTGTGCCCAGGCATTTGAGACCAGCTTGGGTGATAGAGGAAGACCCTATTTTTTGTTTTTTCTTTTTAAAAAAAAATGTTATGAAGAAAGTAAGATGAATATAGTTTCAGGATTGAGAACAGCCTTTTAGACTAAAGGACAGTCATCGAGACTAAACAAACAGCTTTGTAAAGTACCAAAAAAAAAAAAAAAGAGGAAAAGGCGGGAAAGAAGGAGCTGAGGGCCTGCTGGGAGCCCCTAAAGGAGGCCTGAGGGTGGTGCTCCCACCCAGGGGCCAGGGTGTGGCTGGGGAGCAGGGAAGGGGGTGAGAGCAGAGAGGAGGACCCGGGGGCTCCTAGCCTGGAAGCCCCTGTGGCCTGAGGTCACTGTGCTGTCTTTCCTCACTCAGGTGGGAAAGGACCGGCCCCTGAGCTTTGACCCCTGCTGCATCAGCTACTTCTCTAAGGGGGAGTATATCCTGCTGGGGGGCTCCGACAAGCAGGTGTCCCTTTTCACCAAGGATGGTGTGAGGCTGGGGACTGTTGGGGAGCAGAACTCCTGGGTGTGGACCTGTAAAGAAAAACCCGACTCCAACTACGTGGTGAGAAGAGGCGGGTGGTTCTGTGTGGCCTGGCACTGGGGTACTGGGCGTCGGCCACAGTGGCTTTAGTGTTCTGGCCAGCGGGAGGGTGGTGGGCGTCCCCCAGAGAGCCAGGACCCATGGCTGTGCCCCCTGTAGGTGATTGGCTGCCAGGATGGCACCATTGCATTCTACCAGCTGGTGTTCAGCACAGTCCACGGGCTCTACAAGGACCGCTACGCCTACAGGGACAGCATGACCGATGTCATCGTGCAGCACCTCATCACCGAGCAGAAAGGCAAGAGCAGGGCAGGCGTGGGGTGGCGGCGCTGTGGGCCGCTGCCAGGCGGCGTGGGTATCTCTGAGGGTAGAACTGTGTGATGAGCCCTGGCTCTCAGAGATCCTCAACAGCTCTCTGAGTGTTGCAGATAACTCCAGGGAGTCCGTGGGCTCCTTGAGGAGGACAGCCTCAGGGTGGAGGGCTGACCTGCAGGGGTCTCTGTGACCTTTTGCTTCCCAGCAGAGCCTCTGGGGGGCTTCACCCTTGACCTGGCCTCTGCTTACCTCCTAGTGTGTCCTGCAAAAACAAGGGCACAGGGTGGGCATATAGACCAGTCAGCGACACCAGTCCTGCCCCTGATGGTTGCCCTGTGTCCCCGGGGTAGCTGTGCCAGGTGAGGATGTGAAAACCCTCACTTTGACCATATTCATGTCATGACGCGTGACCAAGCCCTGCCAGATACTGGGTTCTGGGATAGCATCTAGTTGTTACAGTTGGAGCACTGCCACATGGGTGCTGCGAGTGCCCCCTGGGGAACATTTTTCCACCTGGCCTGCAGTGGAGCAGTGCCCAGAGTGTCCCAGAGCTACATCCCATCCCACGAAGTAGCCTTTGGGCTTCTGCCATGGGACCTGGGGGCTTTGCAGAGCCCTTGGATGTGTTGCTAGCCAGCATTGAGTTTCCTTTCCATCCTCTGCCATGAGCGTTTGACCACAGACACTGTATTGTGTGCAGACATTAATGTATGGAGAAGCTTCATCATGTCCAGAGACGCTACTATGCGCAGACACCTTATGGTGTACACATCATATGATGTGTAGCCACTGTGGTGTAGACTGCATTGTGTGTGGAAGCCATATTGTGTACAGAGACCTTGTATACAGATGTCTGTGTTGTGCAGCCCATATTGGTTGCTGCTGTGTTTTGGATCTAGACTGTCCCCTAAAAACCTCACGTCCTTAGACGTAGTGTGATACCTGTAGAACTCTGTGCTATTGTGAGATGAGGCCTGGCTGGAAGGGCTGGATCCCTGGGGCCAGATTTGGAGGGATTATGTAAACTTGCTGAAACTTGGAAAGGCCAGAAAAGAGCTTCTGGGTGTGTTACTGACTGCTGGGCCAGAAAGTTAGGAAGGGGCACCCCCTCTGGGTGCAGAGGCCCCGCTAGCAACTTGAACTGTGTAAAAGAAGGATGGAGAGACATCGTCGCAGCTTCTCTCTGAGAAGGCCCTGGCCTGGCCTTAGTTTCTAGCCGTCCCCTGTCTGACTGGGCTTCTGTCTGCAATGCTACGAGCAGTGCTCCAGCCTCAGCCAGGAGCCTCCACTGTTGCGGGCTGCCCTGCACCGACTGTGAGCGAAAATAAATCTTTTGCTCCCTCAAGTTGCAGATGTCCCAGCAACATATAAGTAGCTAAGACATGTGCAGAGATTGCACTGTGTGCAGATACCATATTGTGTGCAGAGATTGTACTGTCTACGGCTTTGGATCCCATGCTCAGGCAAGCTGGTTTTCATATTAGACACTCCGTAAAGATTTTTAATGAGAGTGTCTCACTTTAATTGTGGGTAGCATTAAGTAAATGACAGCTTTTAATTTCTCTGCCTTCTACCTTACTTAATAACCTTTTGCTAGAGCCTGATTTCTTTTTTCTTTGACAGTTCGGATTAAATGCAAAGAGCTTGTCAAGAAAATTGCCATCTACAAAAATCGATTAGCGATCCAGCTGCCAGAGAAGATCCTCATCTATGAGCTATATTCTGATGATGCCTTCGACATGCACTACCGACTGAAGGAGAAGATCCTCAAGAAGTTTGAGTGCAACCTGCTGGTGGTGTGTGCCAGCCACATCATCCTCTGCCAGGTGGGCGCGGCCAGAGGGCTTGGCCGGGCCCTCTCGGCTCCCTCTCCAAATTTAGTAGCTGCTCCGTGGCTTGCTTTCGACTGACCAATCACACTCCGTTACAGAGACGTGGGCCATAAACTGGAGTATACATTTTTTGTATTGTAAAGCATTTTGTCATTTTGGAATTAGATATTTTTTAGTAACTTAAAATGTAACTTGGATTGGGACCCACTGGTATAGACTTGGCATCCCAGCATTCTGGGAGGCTGAGGCAAGAGGATTACAAATTTCAGCCTAGCTTGGCAATTTAGTAAGACCCTGTGTCAAAATGAAAATGAAAAAAAGGGCTGAAATGTAGTTTAATACAAAGGCTCTGGGTTCAGTCTCAGGTATTGAAGAAAAAAATAACTTAATGAAAATGAAGGTAAATTCTTTGATAAGCATATACCCATAAAAAGTGACACCAACTCATTATTTATATTAATCTAGTCACTGTCGCATTGCTGGGACAAAATACGTGACACCCACAACTTAAGGAAAGGAGGGTTGTTTCAGCTTAGAGTTTTTAGAAGCTCCGCTGAGCAGCTCCAGGCAGAAATGCATGGCAGGAGGGTCTGGCGCAGGACAGCTGCTCACCTCCCCGCAGCCAGGAGGTGGAGGGTGAGAGGAGGGGCTGGGGGCAGGAGCGCTCTCTTCCAGGTCACCCCGTGGCCCATTTCCCGCAGAGCCCTATGTCTAACAGTACCTCTGGCCGTGGGCTCATCTGTATCTGAATCCATGCATGCAACATGATTCATTCACCTCTCATAACCCCATGTCTGAACACATGAGACTTTTGGGGGACATTTTACGTTTAAACTACAACAGTAATCAAGAAAGTTTTGTCTCCTGAGAGTTTTCCTTTTGTTTTTTTGTTTGTTTATTTTGTTTTGTTTTGAGGCAAGATCTCACTCAGTAGTCCGGGCTGGTCCTGAACTCACTTTGTAGCCCAGGTTGGCCTTGAACACATGGTAATTCTCCTGCCTTGGCTTATTGAGTGTTAGTATGACAAGCATGTACCACCACACCCAGTTTATGTGGTGCTGGGGGATTGAACCCAGGGCCTTGCGCTTTCTAGACAAGCATTCTAGCCACTCAGCTATGTAGCCCCCAGCTCCAGCTGAGAGCTTTTTTATGCAGAAAAATTTTTTTTCCCTGTAGACTCTCTAGAAGTTCCTAGGTCAATGTTGAGCGAAGTTTGGAAGGATGAGAGGTGGGTCTGGAGCCACCTGGGCCCGTCGGGAAGGGTCAGATGGTGTCACTTCATTGTAAAAAGCTGTGCAGATCTGAGGATGCACAGCTTGAGCAGTTTGGGAGCGTCACATTTGGCAGGGCAAGCCATGGCCTGTGGCACACACTTGGGTGCTGCCCCTTCCCACAGAGGTCCCGCCCTGAGGATGGGGCAGGTGTGGCCATGGAGTGCCCCCATGCACCTCTGTGCTGCCCCCTGTGCCCCTGTGGACCCCTGTGGACTCCTGTGCTGAGCCCTGTCTGCCCTACAGGAGAAGAGGCTGCAGTGCCTGTCCTTCAGTGGAGGGAAGGAGCGGGAGTGGCAGATGGAGTCTCTCATCCGGTACATCAAGGTGATTGGTGGCCCACCTGGCAGGGAAGGGCTCCTGGTGGGCCTGAAGAATGGCCAGGTAAGAGCTCCCTGACCCTTTAGGCCAGCTACCTGCCCACTGCAGGTGCCCTGTCTGATGATGGTGGAGGTGGGCTTCTGTGGGCTGACCTGGGCACGGCTCCCACCCACAGGCTCATGGGACTGTCTCCTAGTGGAGCTGTCTGTCCAGGGCTGCACACCAAATGTATCCCTGGGCTTAGAATCACTCTGGAGGTGAGGGATTTGCTAGCAGCGCAGCTTTAGTGGCTTGGGAGGGCAGAGATGGATGCAGAGGGCAGGTCTGTGTTTGGGCAGCAAGTGGATGCCTGGGTGTCCAGGCCCTCGTCTTCCACAGTGCAAGTCTGTGGATGTCACTACTTTCTGTCAGCGAAATGAATCCTCGGGGCAGATCCCATGGGAAATTTCAGTCACGTGGAGCCAAACAGATTTTGTGTGTATGTGTGCGCGCATATGCATACGTGTTGTTCTCCACTTAGAATAGGAAAAGTCTTATGTAGGCCATGGAGAAGTAGGGAGGTGAAAATACAGCTGCGGTAGCCTGCACTCCAGTCTGTGTGGCAGAGGGCTCAAGGCTGGGGCTGTCAGGTCTTTGCTAGGGACGGAAGTTACCGAGCCTGAGACCAGCAGTAGCTGCCAGGGAAGGAACCTGCTTCCTCCTTGTCAGCTGTCACCTTCCACATGAGCCGGCGGTTCTGAACGTGGGGCTGAGATGACCGGCTTCATCTTCCTTGGCCGGCTGCCTGCTGTCTGTGGCCCCAAGCAGGGCCCTGGCCGTTCTCAGCTCAGGCTTGGCCACGGAGAAAGGGACCGTTTCCACAGGTGGTGGCCAGTGGTATCTGACCTTGACAACACCACAGCATCCACAGCCCCTCTTCCCCTGCTGGCCTTGGACTTGGTCGTGGCTCGGGGGTCTCCCTGGTGTCACAGTGGACAGTGGTGTGGATAAGGGCATGGATAGGAGGGGTCTGCTGCAACTCAAAAGGCCTCTGAGGGACCACTGCCCCTCTCGGGACCGACCACCTTTGCGTCAGCTTCTAGTGGAATTAGTGGGAGTCATTCTCGTCAAACACATGGGACTCCAGCAGCCTGGATGTGGGCCAGGGTCTGGTTGCCATGGCAACTCTCCCCTGAAATCTCTCCAGATCCTGAAGATCTTCGTGGACAATCTCTTCGCCGTTGTCTTGCTGAAGCAGGCCACCGCTGTGCGCTGCCTGGACTTGAGTGCCTCTCGCAACAAGCTGGCCGTGGTAGATGAAAGCGACACATGCCTGGTGTATGACATCCACACCAAGGAGCTACTGTTCCAGGTGACAGCCCCAGCACAGTCCCGGCCAGGCCACCACTGCTCAGAGGAGATGGTAGCAAATGTTAGGCATGGCAGCTCGTGCCCTGGAGGCCTGCCTGGTTCCAGTGACCTCTGGCACCACCAGGAGCAGGACCAGTTCGGTCACCTGAAGAAGGGGAGGCACAGATGGGGCCCTATCTCCTAATCCCTGTTTGGATCTGTAGGAGCAAGTGTTGACCCCCTCATATGGGCCTGTGTCTGGAAGCAGCGTGTCCCTCGACAAGGCCCAGCGCTGTGTGTGCCTAGTGCCTGCTGGCTTTCTGCTCCTCTGGGCTTCCCCTGTAGTGGGGCCAGCTTATTTGGAGGGAGCCACCCCAAGGCATAAGCCTGGCCTCCCTGGTGTTGAGGGCGGGTTTGGGGTCATGGTCTGCAATCTCTAGGAGGCGGGGTATCTGCAGGGGGGACGGGCCATCTGGGTACCACTGGTCACTTGTCAGCTCTGTTTAGAGGAAACAGGGTGGCCTGTCGTGCCAGCTGTGTGAATGTGAGCTTGTAGTGACCTCTTTGAATTTCAGTCCCTCCTCTTCTCTAAAGTGGAACTGTTCACTGCCCCCTTGCAGAATTGCTACCATGCCCAGCTCAGGGCTGGGATAAAGGAAGGCCCTCAGTATGCCTTCCCTTCTACCAGCCTCTGTGCCGTGCACACCACAGTGTGGGTTGGTGGGCTGCTCTGAGTTCAGACAGATGCTCCTGATGTCTGCCTGCTCCCTGGGACTGTGGATGGCAGATTACAGGGGGGTCCAAGACATGATTCTCAGGCCTCACCAGGAAGTGCATGTTCTAGGCCCATGAGCTGCAGCTGTTTCTGCTCTCCACTGCCCTTGTCCCTCCACATGAGAACAGCTTTAGTTTTGTTTTCTTTTCCATTAAAAAAGACTCCTACGCCTTGTAGAGGATTCTAGGCCGTGAGGCTTGAGCTTCCTAGGCCCAGGGGCAGGGTGGCACATAGACAGTGGTCCTGGGGACACACACACACACACACACACACACACACACACACACCCCTTGCTTGGTGGGCCAGGGCAGGAGCAGAGCAACACACACACACACACACACACACACACACACACACACACACTCACACACACACTGAATACACAAACACGGTGGGCTGGGGCAGTGTGGCACTCATGCACACACACCACCCATGGTATGCCCAGGCACCATATACACACATATATACTGCACATGCACGCACACACACACACACACACACACACACACACACACACACGG
>PVKB01006588.1:0-57879 GCA_004027205.1 Ctenodactylus gundi
GGGGGTAGTGTCTGGCAGTGCCGCACAAAGGCTCTAATCAGAAGCGGCAAGCCTGCGCACTTCCAAATACAGAAAGGGAAACACTCAGCTCCTGCTGGGAGGGGTGGGGTCCTGGAAGGGGTGGGGTGGAGGTTTGGGTTTGAATCCAGCTTTCAGAAGAAAGATCTTATTGTGTTACCATTTATTTCCCTGAGTCACTTTCCACTATTTTTGTCTTTATTTTAGGAGACAGTGTCCCTAAGTTGCCCAGGCTAGCCTCAAATAGGGGATCCTTTTGCCTTAGCTCTCTACACCCTCCCCACCCCCCATCATAAATGTGAGCCACTGCACCTGGTCTGGATGACTAACTTTCACTGCAGACCACTGGATGTCTAATCCCTTTGTGTGTACTAAGTCACTTACATTGTAACTCTTTGAGGGAAGCACTGTTGCTATTTTACAAATGAGATAAGTACCTTGCCTAAGGTCACAGAGCTCAGCAACCAGCACTGCTGATACCTGGAACTGGAGCACCCAGTCTCTGGGGTCCACACCCTTGACCAAAATGCCTCACACCCGGCAGTCTCTTAACAGAGAAAAGGGAAAGGGGGCCATCTGAGGCTTGTGCTTTTAAAAGCAGGCTAAGAAAGGCCCAATTTGGAAGCACCAAAGGGAAATGATTATGTCAGGCAGCTCCAAGTTCTAATGGTCTCACAACCATTTCCCAAAGAGTACAGTCCCAAGCCGGGGCCACCAGAGAGCAGCAGAGAAGTTCTTTCAGAAGGTCACTGCACCACTTACTGAACATCTCAGGAGGCTCACCGTGAATTAATGACAAGAGCAATCATACTCCACCTTCTGTTCATCCCAGCCATCTGCCCACCCGCCGCTCGCTCGCTCTCTCTCTCTCTCTCTCTCTCTCTCTCTCTCACCCCACCTTCACTATCATCCTGTGTCCAGCTGAAATCAGAACACATAAATAAGAAAAAATGATTACAGACATACACCTTAAAATAGGGCTGGAAGTGTAGCTCAGGGATACAGTGCTTTCCCAACATGCCCAAGGCTCTGGGTTCAATTCCTGGAACTTCAACAGTCAATAACAAAGACCTTAACCTCGGAGTAGACTCCTTGACTGGGGTGCTCTGGTCAATTCATTACCACTCAAAATCCCAACCACCTCTCCCTAGAGAAGGACTTGTCCCCCACTCCCTGGCTCTCAAGCTTGCCAAGAGACTTAGTCACTCTCTTCAGGGAGAACATTCATCCCTGTCTTGCTGAATTTAGGAGGGGTCTTTCCTTTGATCAGTGAAACTCTGTAAAAGTGATCCAGGAAAGTCAATGCAAGGTCTAGCACGTTTTCTGAATGTCCTCTGTCACCAACTAAGCGGTGATGCTTGCAGGATGCCCCCTGAGCCTGAGTACTGCAGTCGATGAAGCATGAAACAGGCCTCAAAGGAGAGAATAGGGATAAGCCTTTGCTGTGTGAACCGCCAAGCCCTGGGGCCTATCTGTGACCTGACCGTAATTTAGCCTGACTGACTGATGCACACAGGAGGTCTCTGAACACGCCAGTTTAAGTCCTTGGTTCTGAAGTCTGGCTGCCCTACTCAGAGGCTGAGCAACTCCTGCACACCTTGCCTTCCTTTCTATGTTCTTCTTCAGGTATTTGGAAGGATACAGAAACATAACTGCTTGGCAGTAATTTGAAAGTAAGCTTACAAATCAAGATGATGAACAGGCATCCGGTGTACAAAGATTTTCATCAATTTTTTTTAATTTCAAAATCAAGTGAGAATCAATTTGGTGGGCACTCTTAATGGGATTCACAAAACTTAAGAAAACTCTGGCTCTTAACACAGTTCTCTCCTTGTCTTATATGACCCAATGAGCTTTTTACTTCCTTTCTGGAAAATAGCTGACTGCCACTTGAAATCCAAGACTTACCAAGTTCAAGATGAGTCCTACAATTTCCCCCTTCAGAACTGAGTTACTTAAAATCATCATTAAGATTTTCTAATTCTGTATCTTGAAGAAGGGCTCAATGGACAGAGAAAGACCTACTGTCATGTGTTATCACCAGATCCCTCCTCCTTGTCCACGTCTTTCCTCAGTCTTCCCTTTCTCTGTTCTTGGAGGGCTTAATTCATGCCAGGAAAGGCATCAGCTTTCCTGGTTCTTTCTTTCCTTCTCTACCTAATGAATCCCAAAGAATTAATAATCTAGATTTTCACTGTCTTCCAAGGATCAATCCCAAGATTCAGAGATGCTTTTTAAATTACGGGAAAAGTAAATAAAGTACTTAGAGACTAATATAATGAACACTAATCTACAATGAAATGCCCTTAATCCCAACATTCTGGGAGGCTTAAGCAGGAGAATCACAATCTCAAGGCCAGGCTGGACAACTCAGCAAGACTCTGTCTCAACAAATAAATAAATAAAAATTGTAGAACTGGGGATATAACTCAATGGTAGTGCAAGGTCCTGGGTTTGAGTGCTCACAGGGGAAGGATAGGAGCAGAGAGGACAAAGGGAGGAAGGAAGTGGAGGGAAAGGGAGGGGCCAAGAAGGAAGAGAAGGAGACGGACTACATGATCTAGACGCTTACATGCCACCCTCCCAGACTCCTATCTGTCCACTCTCTCCAGCTAACCCTGAATTCTGATATCTAGCCTCACTAATTTCTTTAAAAGGCTCTCCCTCCCTCCCTCCTTCCTTCCTTCCCTCCCTCCCTCCCTCCAAGAGCTTCTTATGCATCCCTCTCTGGGTGAGAACACTTTTCCCAGACACCTTTCCCCCTGGCTTTTTCTTGCTCAGAAAGCCCCATTGTTTACTCATCCTTCAGAGACTTCATGAGACCATCAGCTCCTGAGCATAAAAGAAATATCTGACAAAACAGATGAGTTTAGAAAGCCAAAAATAATCTATTGACTTTTTCAATGTCTAACCTATCCACATTATTGACTATTTCTATTTAAAAAAAAAAAACCTCAAAGAAAGAAAATCATAAATTCTTCCCAAAAGAATGTTGCTTATTAAAATCAAAAAGGTAAATTTTGTTATATACATTTTGATTTCCTCATAAATAAGAATATTTTATTTTCAAAGGGTAAGAACAAAAGTCCTACTTACTGGATCTCAAACTTGCTCATTTTCAGAGCCTGCGGTGTCATTTCTCCCCTCCCAACTCTGCTAGTCCCTCCCTCAACATATCACACTCTATTCCCAGCACTCACACCTGGATTCTGACACCACTCAGCTTGAGCAAAGTGCATGCTCACAGGACACTGACCCTGAAAAAAAAGAGGCTCCAGAGCCCATGACTTTAGTCACATCAGGGAACAGACTCCAGGTTTATAACTCAGGCCAGGCCTGAGATGGTGCAAATCTCATCTTACCACCTAGCAAATTCTTTGCAGAAGCCTGCCAATATCACCGTAGCCCAAGTATTGTCTTCATGTTCAACAGCTGCTGTATTGATAGGCTGCCAGCAGGGCCCGAGGGGCTTAGGGGAGGTATTGTTCAGTGAGAAGGGACTTTCTGTCAATCTAGATTTAAAACACACACACACACACACACACACACACACACACACACACACACACACAAAGGGGATGTCAATTATATTGTAAAGTAGGTCTCCTTGGGAAAAAGAATGAAAGCTTTAGCTCTATCAGGTCTTTGTTTTTAAATAATGGTTCAGCTTTGCTAACCCCAGTGGAGAAAGACTAGCCAAGGCTATGCAAGACAGAGCTGAGTAAGATGATAAAATCCAAAAAGCAGCCTCTGCTCCAGCCAAGTTTAAGGTCCTATTCAATTTTTTAAAAAGAAAAGAAAAAAAAAAGCCACACAAAACTCTACAGCCTGCTCCAAAGTCTAAAAGTAAAGATCACTTCCAGTATGGCACCACCGGTAGGTGTGAACACTGGTCTTGTGGCAACCAGTCAAAGTAGACCATCCAATTCATTAAGACAGCAGAGTCCCAGTACCATTTACTCCTCTGTCTGGCACCAGACCCAAAGCAGCCAGTACCCAGCACTAAGCATTGTTCCCTCCATTGTGAGTACCCAAATGGCAGACAGGGTCCATTCAGGCATATGCAGCTTCTACACAATGAGTTACACTTGCTGAAGTAATCCTCAAAACATTGATGGAAATACACCAGCAACTTAAGAGCTCTTATACTTCGATGGTGGAGTATGGGTAGTTTTGTTCTTGTAACCAGTTCCTCAGATCTACTTTTTATTGTAATGTAAACACACTTTTAAAGATAATTTAGGGGCTGGAGGAAAGGCACAATGGTTAAAGCGCTTGTATAGCAAGCTAAGATGCTGAGTGTGATTCCCCAGCACCACATACACCACATACATACACCTGGATGTGGTGGTACGTGCTTGTAATCCCAGCACTCAGGAGGCTGAGGCAGGAGGACTGTCAAATCCAAGGCCAGCCTGGGCTCCACAGTGGGTTCAGGACCGGTCTGGGCTACACAGCGAGACTCTGTCTCAGAAAAAAGATAATTTTTAAAAAATTTTTTAAATTAACACTTCCAAAAGATTCAAAAAGGAATACTGCTTCACTTCAAGTACTTCTGGTATTCCTTCATAATTATGTGCAGTACCTAAATGTGTATAATTGACATTACTGGTTAAGGAGTTCTAATCTTTAAAAAACCATCATCTACACAATAGCCCCTTTATTATTTAAGCAGTCCATCTCTACACCTTTCTCAACTCTATTCATCTTTCTCCAGACAAAGCTCTGCATCTAAGGCCACAACCTCAAGACACAAAAAACTGTCAGTTTTATAACAAGGAAAAAACATTTCCTTACCACGACTTAATCACACAGTACCGCCCAAGCTCCTTCCCTACAATGATCCCCCATACAGATAGGGTTCTTGAACCCTGACCAGTGATGTAGCAATAGGCACCTAATTCCCTTCCTCCGCAGGGAAGACACTGCTGAGGTTTGTCACTTAATATTTGGAGACACTAAGTAGCTCAGAAAATAAGTGCCAGGTAACACGGGAACTTCTTTCTTGTCCACTGCTGTTTCCGACCCCTTGAACAGCATTTGGCACATAGCAACCAACAGATACTGGTGCTCAGCGAGCACATGGTAAATCTGCCTACTTCGTTTGTCTCAACAGATAAAAGAGCAACTTAACAAACTTCAGGAAGAATATCACAGGGAAATTTACACCACAGAAAAAGCTTAAATCTACATTTGTTAAGGGCAAGGAAATACTTCTGCATTAGAGAGAAAACTGAACCAAAAAGTTCTCCTAACATCCAGAATCTGTAACTTGATGAAGAACACATCTTAAGAGGGAGAAGACCAGGTCAGCTGCATAAAGCCTGACTCCCAGGTAGAGTAATTACCACATGCTGTTTAAAATAAAGGTAATAGCTACCCTGGGATGCAGAGGCACAAATACTAATTCATTCAAAATGTCGGCACATCCCTGGAGGGAAACGCTGCAGCTAATCACCAGCTGCACTCCCCGAACAGCACATGTGTTGCAGGGTCTTCTCTGAGCCGAGCTCCTTGGGGCATCATGGGAAACTGAGAAGCTAAAGAAGATGGTCACCACTGGAAGAAACAGTATCACAATGAATTGGAGAGGTTAATAATTCTAACGCTAAAGCAGTGTAGACCCCTCGGAGCTGGGTTTACTGAATCTTCTGTATTCTCTGTAATTGTTTTTAAGACATAACTGATGGGCAAGAGAGTAACTCCACCAACAAAGTGCAACAGTTCAACCATTCCTTGGAGAGTGGAGCGATCACACATTTGATATAGTGTATTAAGCAATTTCTCAACTCTGTAGTTGATATCTTCCCACATAACAAAGGGTAAAAAAATCTTTTTAAAGTTTACTTTAACCTTAACTCCAGTGACAACTGGAAATGTGCAGAGAGGAATAACTTCTTCTGTACACATATACCTTTTTCTAGCAACTGAATGACAGAAGTCTTACTACACAAGAATTCCATGGGATTAAGCTCACATCTGGCTGGCAGACCTGGTGTTAGATATGATTATGCCCACCCAACTAAACCTTAAATCCACATATTGTTCTTATTTAGCTGGCGTATAAGATCTAACTAATTTATAGAAAATGTGCAGCGAATTATTTCTTCCAACTCCCCCAGTCCTCAAGAATGCACCAGCAAAAGGTGTTGCTGAAAATGACACCCCCTACACAGAAAATTTACATTCCCAGAGCCTGCCAACATATTTAAAGCAGATACTGTTATTTTAGTTCTCTGAATGTGCGAGCGTCGGTGGGGGGTAGTAATTGAACCAGACAAACCTGATCTCTACCAGAAAAATAAAGATAAAGCCCAGAGACCATGCAAATCCCCTCAGGATCAACCTATGACCACTAAATAGCCAGAACACAATGGGGGACAGGGATATGCCGCTAAATAGTAGAGTTTTAAAAGCCTTAAGGTCTCACAGTTACATTTTCCACAGGGCTTCTACACACTGTGATTATGGAAAAGGACTTTGAAAACATTTACGCAGGGAACCCGCAAAACCGAGTTGGAATTCGCAGAGGGGGAACCCCACTGAGTCGGGCCGGGTGGAGGGCAGGGGGCATCTGGGGAAGCGAGGGCGTCCGGGGAAAATGGAAGAGCGGCGAGCCAGGGAGCACGGTCCCGCTCATCCGGGACTCCTCAACTCCCAGCATCTCCTAAAGACTTCCATCTACACCTTCCGAATCCCTCGGCCCTCCACCTGCAACTGCTCGGGACCAAGAAGGGAGAAGAGAGAGCGGGGGACCTTGACCGAGGCGTCCCCGTAACGAACAGACAAAAGTGGACTACGAACAGCGACAAGGAGAAAGAAAGGGGACTCCGCCTTTCCCACCCAGCTCGGCTCCCGCCACGCGCGCTCCCGGCCTCTCCTCGCCGGGCTGTCCCCCTCTCGCCGGCCGGACCCGGGAGCAGCCCACGCCTCGCCGGCCCGGCGCGCGGCCCCCGCTGCGCGCCGGGCACCCCTCGCCCGCGGCCTCGCAGCCGCCAGGCTGCCGGGTGCTCCCCCCACGCCGACAGGGAGCCTTTGAAAACTTTGTGTGTGTGAGCGTCCGGGGCTTTGTCCACATCCTGGGCAGGGCCGTCACCGGGTGGGTGCCTGCGGGCGTCCGGGATCCCACAAAGCGCGAGGCGGCCACCACGGAGAGCCCAGCCCCTGACCGCTTCTCCCGCTCGCGGGGGACCGGCGCTGCAGGGCGCTGCCCGGGGCGCGGGGCCGGCGGGAAGCCGGCGGCGCCGCGCCTCGCAGGACGGCGAGCGCGGGCAGCGGGCAGCAGCCGAAAGCAGCCTCGTAAGGGAGCGCAGAGGGGTCCTCCCCTCGCACCCCACGTCGCGCCGCGAAGCCGCGCCGCCGCGTCAGGCGGGACCCTGGCCACCGGCGCCTCCGCCTCCCCTCGGTCCCGCCGCGCGCAAACCCGTGCTCACGCCCAGCCCCGGCCGCCCAGCGCCCTGGGAAGCGGGCCCGCACTCACAGACGGCCTCCCCACGGCCACGGCCATCGCGCCCGCGGCTCGCGCCCCGGTGGCTCCGCGGTGCTCCCCGCCGACACTGCCCGCTGCTAGCGCCCGAGCTCTGGCCGGCCGCCTCCCCCGCGCCTGCCTCGCGGCTGCGCCCTGCTCGCGCCCGGCCGCCGCTCGCCGCCAGCGGCATCTGCTCCCTCACGCCGCCGCCCCGCCCGCTTTATCCGAGCAACATGGCCTCCCGCCTGGAAGGGACCATTCGCTTCCCCGGGACGGGGGGAGCCTGCGCGCGCGGGCCGGGCGTGGGCGGCGGGCGGCCTCCGCGCCGGGGTCCGCGGGGCCCGGCCTCCGGGCTGGCTTCCCGCGGTTTGGCCGCCCACGCCCGGCGGCCTTCTCCCGCGCCTCGGCGGCGCCCCCGGCCTGTGTGCTGGCCGCACCCCCCCACGCTTCACCTCGTGCTGGAGTCCCAGGAGCCGCCGGGCGCGGAGGTCCGGCCCCGTCCCGCCACGCGCTTGGCCCTGGCAGCCGGACCGAGGAAGACGCACGGCTGGGGCATCCGGCCCCGGGGACGGCGCCTCGCCGGCAGTCCGCGCGGGGTGCGCCCCGGGAGCCGGCTTGGGGGTGCGGGGTGGGGCGCGGCTGCCAGTGTCTCGGCTTCGGAGGGAGGCCCGCGCGGCCCAGCTGGGAGCCGTCGCTGCGGCCGCGGCCTCGTGGGCAAGCGCGTAGGGGCGCAGGAGGAGCCGTAGTTGCTGCGATGCCCCAGCCACCGGCTGTTGGGGAAGAAGCGACGCCGCCCGCTGGGAAATGCAGGCAGCTGTTGGCTGCCTCCCACCCGTGCAACTGGAGTGGCCGCACGTGGGGCGCAGCTGACCCAGGTCGCCGGGCACAGGCCGGACGACCCTCAGGCGCGCGCGCTGCAGCCGCGGCTGGAGCTCGGGTGGCTGCGATCCCGCCCTGCGGGGACTGGAGTGGGTGCGGCGGCCGGGACTGCGCAAGGGTATTTCCAGCCGATGTTGGGGTGTCCGGGTGGCGAGCGGAATGGTGGGGACTGGTGCATCCGGGGTTGTACAGTGCCCAAGCGGGGCAACTAGGTGTGTGCGGATTCCCACGGCCCTTGGCGGCACAGAGACCCGCGAGGCGGGGACGACAGAGTGGAGGTAGCCGACAGGGGCTGGGACCTATTGGGCTGAAGGACGGGGAACGGGTGGCCTGGCTGCGAGCGGCCCTACCGGGCCCCGGGATTGCGACCGCAGAAAACTCAACCTGTTGGGTTAGGTAAAAGAGAACCCTCTTGTTCGAGAACCCTCTTGTTCGGACCCGGACGCCGCGGGGTCTGCCTGGAGACTAAAGACACTTAGGCCTAGAGTTTGCCCTCCTACTGTCCCCGCCCGTGACACCCCTCACAGCCCCGGGAGCTATTCTCAGGCGCGGGTGCAGCTGCTGTGTGCAGAGAGTGGATTGCCCTGGTTGGTGGGCACCGACGGAATTCCACCGGCAGGACAGCGGTGGAAGAGAAGTGTGGGAGCGTCGGGTACTGACAAGGAACCTGGTGTCTGGGCCCACCAGCCCTGCAAGGCTCTGACCTCCTCGGTTCTGATCAGTTTCTGTCCAGTTTTCAACTCTTTTGTGGATCAAGACCACCATTTTATAGCGAATATTCAGTAGGTGCCCAGTAATTGTTGGATTATGCTTACGTGAAGAGCCAGGCCAGCTGGCATGGGCTTGTAATTCTAGTACTCTGGGACGCTGAGGCAGGAGGATCACAAGGTTGGACCCAACCTGCGATAATGTAGCCTGTCTCAAACAATAAAAAAGGATCTAGGAAGGTAGCTCAGGATGGAGGCTCTTGAGTTGGATCACCTCTCACATGCTGGTGCAAACAAACATACACAGAGAAAATTACATATGAGGTGTTAGGCAAAGGAAGGGGAGAAACTATGTTCACACACGTGTGTTGGATGGGGATTGTATCTCAGGGCTACTTCCCCAGCACTTCTGTTTTGAGACATGGCCTCACTAAGTTCCTAAATTGCTTAGGCTGGCCTTGAATTTGAGATCTTCTTGCCCTAGCCTTCCAGTGTGCTGGGAACACAGGCCCATACCACTGCACATGGCTGGGGGGCAAATACTTTCAAATGCACCTCTGACAGGCATACATTTTGTTCTTTCTCCCGTAGGGAGGACCAAACAGTGACACAGCCCATGGACAGTAGGTCTCAGGTAAGTGTTGTGAGGAGAGGCTCCACATATCATCAAATGGAACTCTCAACTGTGTGCTATATTGACCTGTCCACTCTGCAGAATTTTATATTTTTATTTCTAATTTTATTTGTACTTATGTTGTAAAGTCAGCTACCATGTGAATAGGTCCATTCTTTCTGACCACAAAAGCTTAAGGTCATATATTCCAACATCTATCTCATTTGTTTGGAAAAAAAAAAAAAACATTTAGGACAAAATCACTATTTGTTTACTCAGCCTTGAATCTTTCCCTGTCTAGAACAATACTTTAAATTTCCCCTCTCTCCTGTCCTCTTTAAGGGACAGGGTTAGGTAAGCATAAACGTATCTAATCTTTAAAAATAATTACTTAAGCCAAAGGAAGCCATTTCAGTATGTCACCTTTTATTATGAAATTATTAATATTGTATAGCCAGTCTACCAAATTTCAGAATCCTGACTTTACTGCTTCTTAGCTCAGTGACCTTTAGCATGTTACTCAACCTGCCAGTTTCGGAGAATTTTGTTTAGCTGAGTACGGTGGTGGGCACCTGTAATCCCAAGGCTCTGAGAGGCAGAAGCAGAAAGATGTCAAATTTGAACCCCATCCAGGCAATTCGAAAATTTATTGATAACCTATCTTTTAAAAAAATTGTTAAAAGTACTGTCTCTGTAATGGAGCTGCTCAGGGATTAGATGATCTTTTTAACTACATGCCTACCACTGGGCTAGGGACTAAGAATTAAAGAACACAAGGATGCTTCTCTCACTTTTAACCAGTGCAGTTTGCTAGAGGATAGATTTGGACAACTCTAGTAAATATGCCAATTCCTAAAAGAGATGTATGACTACTGAGGTTTAAAGCACAGAAGGGACTACTACCCGCATTTGCCTTGTCGGAGTAGGAAAGGCTTAGCCGAGGAAGTGGAGTTGGTGAAGAGCCTAGCAAATTGCAGCCCTGGGAACAGGGGAGGGGAGTGTGTGGGGGTGGGGGGTGGGGGCATGCCATGGGGACCAAGAGTGAGGATGCTACCAGAAGGGGAGGTTCTCCAGCATCGAGGGACCGTGGCAGAAGCACCAGAACGTGGCCCTTCAATTACTGATCACCTTACTAGCTTGCTTATTCACTTGATAGACTCTTGTGTTGACCTTTCAACTCTTTTTTTTTTTCCTATTTAAAATATGATAGTGAGTCCTGGCGTAGGGTGTCATTTGTTTGTGGGCCAGTCCCCACCCTCCTCTCAACACCTAGGACTCTAAACTCACTGAGCTTGTTCCTGTTCCTTCCCTGAGATCCAGCACTGGGGGTGGGGTTTTGTTCCTCAGGCCCTCTTGCCCTGGCACCTTTGAAGCTGGCTTCATCCTTCAACTGCAGGTCAGTTACTTCCTTAAGGTGTCCCTACATTTGCACACCTTTGGAAATAGCTTTTTTTAATAGAATCTGTTCTAATTATTAAGGATGTGCTGTCTGGTTCCTGCTAGGACCTTAAGAGGTACAGTTCTTTGCAGAAATGTTTTTAGAGTTAATGGAAAAAACATAGTTATGCTATTGTTAGAATGATATATGATTTATTGTCCAAATGTAGACACTTGAAATTGAAGAGAGGGGATGGTGCGGCTAATGACTACTAGGATAATGGGCAAAACCCAAAACTGTGTCTATTACTGCAGATAACCTTGGTTAACTTATGTTAAGTAACTGAGGCGTGGTTGTGCTGACATGTAGCTTTTATTACCAGTTGTCTCCAATATATCAAGCACCAGGGGCCCTTTTTGTTCATTTTCCTTCCTCCCACCCCAGGAACCCACTTGGTAGAAAACAGTTTTCCACGGACAAGGTGGGAGGGAGATGGTAGTAGCGCCGCCACCTCAGCTCCCTCACATCCCCAGACATTGGATTCTCGTGAGGAGTACCCAGTCTAGATCCCTCATATGCACTGTTCAAAGTTAGGGTTTGCGCTCTTCTGAGACTCTAATTCTGCTGTGATCTGAGAGGAGGCAGAGCTCAGACAGTAATGGAAGTGACAGGGAGCGGCTTTAAGTGCAGGTGAAGCTTTGCCCTGACCAGCGCTCCCCTGCAGTGCAGCCTGTTTCCTGACAGGCTGCTGTCTGGTACTGATCCCAGGCTTGTGAGTCTGAAGATTCCTGCTTTAGACTGAGTTTCTCAAGGAAAGCATGCTTATTTGTCTTTTGGCTTCTAACATTGAATATCTAATAAATGTACATGTTGACTTTTTTAATGGAGATGAGACCAGTACTTAGACTATGAAGAACCTCAGTTGCTAGGATAAGGACCGAGTGCTTAATCCCGCGGGCAGTGATGAGCCAAAAAGTTGCTTTTTTGTTGGCTTTGTTTTGTTTTGTTTTGTTTTTGAGACAGGGTCTCACTCTAGTCCGAGCTGGTTCTGGACTCTCTAGCCCAAGCTGGCCTTGAACTCATGGCAATTCTCCAGCCTCAGTCTCCCTCCCCAGTGGGATTATTGGCATGCACCACCACACCCAGCTTCAAAGAGATCTTTATACATAAAAGTGAAGTCAGATTTTCATTTTAGAAAAGGCATATGGTGAATATGTGACCTTGTGACTAACATAAGACCTAGTTTCCTTTTTGATGAAACCCAGTGTATTTGAAGAGATTTTCCAAATGAGTGCTCTATTTTGGAGGAAAGAAAATAACTTTCCAATCCTATTATCCCCACAGTATGGTCAAGGAAACACGTGATCTGAGCTTGGCCAATGAGACATTGTTAAATTTGATTCATGAGTCAAGTAGGACTTTTTTTTTGAGTATTTATTTATTTATTTATTTATCTAATTGCTCATTTATTTTTAGTTTTTGAAACAAGGTCTTGCTCCATTGCCCAGATTGGCCATATACTTGTGATTCTCCTTCCTTCCGTCCCCAGTAGCTGAGGTTACACATGGGCACCTGGATTTTCTTTTTCTGAAGTGAGGTCTCATTGTGTAGTCTAGGCTAGCCTGTTACTTGCTATATAGCCCAGGCTGTCTTGACCTTGTCACCCTCCTGTCTCTGACTCCCAAGTGGTGTACACACCACTGGTGTACCACCAGGCCCAGCTTTCTTTCTTTCTTTTTTTTTTTTTTTTTCAGTGCCAAGGATCAAACCAGGACCTTTGTACTGAGCCATATCCCCAGCCCGATTTTTATTTTGAGACAGGGTCTTGCCAAGTTGACCAAGCTGGGCTCAAACTTGGAGTCCTCTTGCCTCAGCCTCCAGGATTGCTGGGATTACAGGTCTGTGCAACCATATCGAGCATGAAACCCAACTTAATAAAACATTTTAGAATATTAGAATGTATCCAGTTGGAAATGAAAAAACAAATTTGTCTTTATTCAAAGGTAACATAAATTTCTATATATAAAATTCTAAGGAATCTACTACAGAGATTACATTAAAACTAATAAATGAGTTCAGCAAGATTACAGAATATAAAGTAAACACATGAAAATCAGCTGTGTTCCCAAACACGAGTGCATTATCAAAATTAAAACTAAGAAAGTTTTTATTTATAACAATATCAAAAAAATTTAGGGAAAAAATCAAATGCAAAGCACACTCTAAAAAACATCACTGAAGGCGATGGAGGAATAGCACAGTGGTTAAAGCACTTGCCTAGTAAGCACAAGGCCCTGGGTTTGATTCCCCAGCACCATATAAACTGTGTGTGGTGGCACATGCCTGTAATCCAAGTATTTGGGAGGCTGAGGCAGGAGGACTACCATGAGTTTGAGGCCAGCCTGAGCTACATAGTTCAGGACCAGCCTGAACTACAGAATGAGACCCTGCTTCAAAACAAAGTAATAGTAAATAAAGACATTGCAGAAAGAATTTATTTTTAAATGTAGTGCAAGAGATGGGACCCAGAGCTTTCTTGCTCATCGTGAGCAAGTTTTGTACCATTAAGTAACATTCTATCCTGGAAAGAAATTTTTTTAAAAATTAAAATAAAAATATCTCAAGTTCATGAGTCAGAGTATTATTAACAAGACCATATCCTCCTGAATGAAGTACAAATTCAGTACAATCTGTAAACACTGACAATCTGATTCCAAAATCCATATGGAAATTCAGGGTCCAGAAGAGCCACAATGTGGAAGAGTCACACCTCTGGATTTCACATTTTGCTGCAAAGCAGCAGTGGACCAAGATAGTGTAGTACAGGTATAAGGACAGACATACAGAAAAGGGGCTAGAATTAAGATTCCAGAAATAAACCCAATTGTCTCTGGTAACCAGTTTGTCTTAGTTACTTTTTCATCACTGTGACATAATACCCAACATCCACAATTTCAGGGAAGATTTATTTTAGCTCTCAGTTTCAGAAGATCACAGGCCAGTGGCGAGAAGTGTTAGAACCACATGGCGTGGCTGGAGCCAGGCAGAGCTCCTAGTGGAACCAGCACACTCCCTCCAGCTCAAGCCTCTGCCCCTCGCAGCCAGGACCCGCCTCCCAACAGTACACGGTCTCCAGGGGTATACAAGGCTTTTGGGGGACATCCAGATCCAAGCCACCGCACAGTTTAAAAACCAATCCATGGGTGTTATGATTATTTCTTTTCGGCAAATGGAGCTAAAAGAGTGGAGTAGCCCCATGCAAGAAGAAAATTCACACTCATACACTGTATACAAAAATTAACTGAAAATAATCAAGGATCCAAATATAAAAGCTAAAACTATAAAACTCCTAGAAGAAAACATAAAGTAAACCTTTATGGTCTTGTGTTTGGCAATGGATATGACGCCAAAAGAAAAAGCAACAAAAGGAAGTCAATGAACTGTATCCGAGTTGAAAACTTTTAATTTTCAGAAAGATAATAGGAAATAGAGAGGTGGACTTCGTGGAGATCAGAAGGGCAGGAAGGGAACAGAAAGTACAAGGGATTAAGATGCAGATTATGTGTAGCCATCTTGGTGGCCAGGCCTGTAATCTCAGCAGTCTGGGAGGCTGGGGAAGGAGCATTGCAAATTTAAGCCTGGATGATTTAGTGATTTAGCAAGACCCTGGCTCAAAAGTTTTAAAAATGTGCTGAAGATGTAGTTGAGTGTAAGAGCCCTGAGTTCAAACCCCAGTACTTCAAAAACAACCACAGGGCTGAAGGAATAGCTCAGTGGTTAATGCTCTTGCCTAGCAAGCACTGAACACCGGGGTCGATTCTCCAGCACCACATAAGCTGGGTGGTGCAGACCTGTAACCCCAGCACTCGGGAGGCTGAGGCAGGAGGATTGCTGTGAGCTCGAGGCCAATCTGGACAACTAAGTAAGACCCTGTCTTAAAAATAAATAACAAAGATACAATTCCCAAGATGAATGTAATTATTAGGTATCACAAACATACTAATGAATAATTTGGGGGGGAAAATCTTTAAGCTTCAAAAGATATTGTCAAGCAAGTAAATGACAACCTACACAACAGGAGAAAATGCTTATGAATCATGTATCTGGTAAGGAACTTGTAGCCAGTCTATAAAAAGAATTCCTGGGCTGGAGGAATGGCTCAGTGGTTAAAGCGCTTGCCTAACACATAGGCAAGTGCTAAGTACGTGAGTTTGATTCCCCAGCACTACATAAGCCGTGTGTGGTGGCGCATGTGTATAATCCCAGCACTTATGAGGCTGAGGCAGGAGGAATGCTGACAATCCAAGGCCAGTCTGGGCTCCGTAGAGTTCAGGACCAGGCTGGGGGGTAGAGCAAGAACCTATCTCAAAAAAAAAATTTATTTTTTAAAGAACACCTACAACTCAGTAATGAAAACATGATCCAACTAAAAGTGTTGGAAGAGTTGGAAGAAACTTTTCTTAAAGGAAGTTGTACAAGTCACCAAGAAGCACATAAAAAGATGCTTTGCTACCTTAGATGGTAACGCAAACCAAAACCACAGTGAAGTAACACTTAACCACCCATTAGGATGGCCGCAATTAAAAAATCAAGCCAGGCTGTTGGCATGCTCCCAGCACACCAGGAGGCTGAAACAAGATCATAAGTTGTAGCCTCGCTTGGGCAAAATAGTTGTAGTCTAGTTTGAAGTTTGTTTGTTTTCAACCTCAAAATAAAAATAAAAGAATTGGAGGAGGCATACTCAGAGTGAAAACCCTGGGCTTAATCTCCAGTAGCACAAGAAAAGAAAATGAGATAGTAACGGGTGTGACAGAGGATGTACACTGTTGATGGGAATATGTAAAATGAGGTAACCACTTTGGAAAAGAGCTGGCTCGTCTTCAAATGACTAAACATAGTTGCCGTGTGATTTAGCAATGCCACTAAGTATATGCCCAAGAGAAATGAAAACAAGTTTACTCAGAAACTTGTAGAAAATATTCATAACATTATTCACAATAGCCCTTGTATTCCTCCTGCCTCAGCCTCCCGAGTATTGGAACTATCATTTTCTGAACAGAATCTTGGAAGGAGAAGAGATCTTTCTTTCTTCCTTTGTTTTTTTCTTTCTTTCCTTTTTGAGACAGGTCTCTGTAGCCCAGGCTGGCCTGGAACTCACGGCAGTCCACCTGCCTGAGCCTCCTAGAATGCTGGGTTATAGGCATGAGCCACCACACCCAGTTTAAGAGCAGGAATTTTTTTTT
Organism: Ctenodactylus gundi; assembly: GCA_004027205.1. NCBI lineage: Eukaryota > Metazoa > Chordata > Mammalia > Rodentia > Ctenodactylidae > Ctenodactylus > Ctenodactylus gundi. Next base: position 16,307 of record PVKB01006588.1, read on the forward strand.
AATGTTATGAAGTATAACTTATTTTTCTTTCATGAAGTGTGCTTTTGGTAACATATTTAGAAGTCTATAATAAACCTATGTTTTTCTTCTGGGAATGTCATAGTGTTAGTTTTTTAAATTTAGATCTACAATTTATTTTTAGTTAATTTTCCTATATGGTATGTGATAAGGATGGAGGTTCATGTTTTTGACATTAAGTTTTTCCAGCATCACACATAGAAAAGGCTATTATTTTCCTACTGAATTGCCTTTGACCTTTGTCAAAAAAAATGTTTTTGAGACTGGAGGAACGGCACAGTGGTTAAAGCACCTGCCTTGGAAGCACAAGGCCTGGAGATCGATTCCCAGCACCACATAAACTGAGTGTGGTGGTGCATGCCTGTAACCCCAGCACTCGGGAGGCTGAGGCAGGAGGATTGCTCTGAGTGCAAGGCCAGCCTGAGCTGCAGAGGGAGACCTCGTCTCAAAAAAAAAAAAAAAATCTGTTTCCAGAACCTCTGCTGTGCTTCACTGATGCACCAACAGCACACCACCTTGATCATGACAGCTTTACCTTAAATGAGTAACGATACATTTCCCAAGTTCTGTCTTTTCTCTCAAAATTACTTTAGCTATCTAGCTCCTTTGTCTTTCCATATAAATTTCATAATAAGCTCATGAAATTTCTACCAAAAAACTCATGCTGGGGTTTTCATCAGAATTGCATGAAATCTATGGAATAAACTGGTAAGAATAAACATTTTAACAATATTAGATGTCTAGTTCATGAGAACAGTTTTGTTTTGTTCTGTTTTTATTTTCTTGAGACAGGGTCTTGCTCTGTAGCCTAGGCTGGTCCTGCACTCACTATGGAGTCCACGCTGGCCTTGGACTCACAGCAATCCTCCTGCCTCAGCCACCCAAGTGCTGGGATTACAGGCGTGCACTATCATACCTGGCTTATGTGGTGCTGGGGAATCGAACTGGTACTTAGCGTTTGATGTAGCTCAAGCGCTTTAACAGCTGAGCCACTCCTCCAGCCCTCTGCCCTGGGTCCCGCTGCCAACCGGGCACGGACTGGCGAGGCCTCCGCAGCCATGAGCTGGAACCCGCCCTTCCTCTGTAGTGCGGCCGGCCGGCCTCCGGCCCGCGAACACTGGGTCGCGGAGGCTGCCCTGGCGGCCCCGCGCGTCGGCCTGACCGCCCTGCGCTTGGCGGCCTCCACCTTGCTCCTGGGACAGGGGCCATCGGGCCACCCCACTGGCGCTGAGAGGAGAAGCTGAGGAAAACGCGGCAGAGACCCAGCTTGCAGAGCTGGCGCCCTGCGCGCGGGAGTCGCGCGCGGGACCCTCGCGGGTCAGCCCAGGAGCCCGTTCCCGCTCCCGCCCGCGCGTGTCTCCGCCGTGCCCGCCAGCCTGCCCGCGGCCACACCCTCGCCGTCGTTGTGCAGAAGACCACGAAGTTCAGAGATGGGGAGCAGGTTGCCCAAGGTCACACAGGGAGACGGCCACCAGCCGGGCTCAGAGCCCTCCGAGTCCAGAACCTTTCCACTGACCTCCTAGGCGGACACGGATGGTCCGGGCAGAAGCTTCCCGTGAGCCCCGGGGGAGAGCAGCTGTGTGACACGTGGAACCCAGCTCGTCCCCCTGCCCCGCCAGACAGGCGTCACAGACCAGCCACTCAACTCTCCCCGCGGGGCGCAGGGGCCCAGGCATCATGAGCGGATTGCAGCAGCAGCAGCAGCAGCAGCAGCAGCAGCAGCAGCAGCAGCAGCAGCAGCAGCAGCAGCAGCAGCAGCCTCGCAGGACCCAGACTGAGGCGCAGAGCTCTTCTCCGTCGGGGAGGGGCACGCGGCGGGATGTGGGGTCCTCAGGGCGGGCTTCCCATGGTTCAGGTCCTCCGGACCTTCCTCTGCATGCTGCAGGCTGGTCCCTCTCCCTGCTCAACGTCCCTACACCGTGGGTTCTTCGCTTAAGGGTGAAATAAAGCTCTGGCTGCCCCACCGGCAGTTTCTCCGGGGGGAAAGTGGGTTTTTTAAGGGAACGTGTCATAATCCCAACGCTGTGGGAAGCTGAGGCAAGAAGATGCAAGTTCAAGCCCAGCCTGGGCAACTTGGCAACCTAGCAAGACCCTATCTCTAAAAGCAAAGAATACATTTTTTAAAAATTGGATTGTGTTAGGAATATACCTAGTAGAAAGTGTGCGTCACCTGTTGGACACCTAGTTCAGTTTCAGTCTTCAAAAAATAAGAAGGAAAGAAGAAAGGTTTTTCTCCATTTGAGCCACCTGACGGAAAATCCAATTTATACCCCATACTCCTCACTCAAGCGCGTGATTCCATGGTTGCTCGTGTGTGCCCGTCCCCAGTCTCCACCCCTCCTCTGTCCTGTGCCCAGGAAGTGTACTGACTTCTCAGTGTCACCAGTCTCCAGGTGCTTAGCCATCTGCTGTTCTTCTAACCACCCCTCCGGCGTGTCTCAGATTGCAGAATGGGGAGGCTACTTGTCAGAGTGTAGCTGGGCTCAGGAGTCCAGGTGTGGAGCCGGGGACTCCGCCGGCCGTCCAACTCACCACTGTGCTTGCCAATGGTGCTGGGCCCATACAATTCCATAACTAGCTCCTTTGTGTAAATTTCTTCATGTCACACATCTGTAATAAATTCTTTTTTTCTACTGACACTCTGATGGCTACACATGGGGTGGGAGGTGCAGTTTATCCATGTGGACTCCAGTGATTACCTGTTTTTACCTTTATGGCCAGAAATATTGTTTAAAAATTTATTGTCAACTGGGCATGGTGATGCATATAAGTAATCCCAGCATTCTCAGAGACTAAGTCAAGAGAATCACAATTTTAAACCCATTCTGAGTAACAGCAACTTAACAAGACCCTGTCTTAAAACATAACTTTAAAAGAAAAAAAAAAAAAGGCATGGGAGGTAATTTAGTGTGAAGGCCTTAGGTTCAATCCCCAGTACCATTAAAAAAAAAAAAAGTACTGTAAAAACTTGCTAGGCAATAGTAAATTCTGGGAGTTTCCTATTTTTCTTGTCCTTCCCAAAGCTGATTAATATTCTGTAATTGCTTAGCAAAATCTTTCAGGAATAACTCATTGGAGGCCTGGAAAGTTTAATTCATTTGAAACAATTGGTTGCTTGTTTAGAATATTAGATTTCAGCAGTCTTTTAATCATACTCATTAGACCTTTTTATTAAAACATTCTTCTCAAAACAGGCCTGGTGGTGGAAACCAATAATCACAGTACAGTGGGAGGCTGAGGCAAGAGGATCCCAAGTTCAAGCCCAGCCTGGGCAATTGAGCAAGACCTGTCTCAAAATGAGACTAAAAGATGGGCTGGAGGCATAGCTCAGTGGAAACTCCCTGAGCGTTATTCCCAGTACCACCACCACCAATAACAGTAATAACAATAACCATAATGATATCTTCTCGTTGGGAGAAGAGACAAATAGAAATTCAGGAGCATTGCCTTTATCATCTGATAGAATTCTGTCATCAACACCAAGCTGTAATTTTCAGCCTTTCTTATTCATTTTCTTGGGGCAAGTGTCACATAAAACAACAAAAGGTGAATTTTCAAAGCTTGGTATTCTTTTTTTAAGGGCAAAAGTGATCTGAGGCTGTAAGCACCGCCTCGTCTCATTTATGCTTCTCTTTCATGCACACTCTTTTAAAATTAGGCCTCAGAAAGGAGTGTCCTGCAAAGCAGTAACATTCCTGGAGGGTGGAAGCATTTTATTTGCCAATAATGTGAAACACTTACCTAATAGAGGGAGTAATTATGACAATGAAATAACCTATATAAAATTATTGTATAACTGTGCAAAAATAATTAGGGCCAAATTTCTCGAAATATGTGTGACACCTACACTTTTATTTTTAAAACAGGATCTCAGTCTATAATCCAGGCTGTTATGCCGAGATTCACTATGTAGCTGGCTCAGGTAGGCTTCAGACTCACAGCAGTCTTCCTGCCTGTGCCTCTTGAGTGCTAGAATTACAGGTGTGGGCCACCATACTCAGCTAAGAAAACTGTACTTTAATTCCTATAAAAACAATTCTCATGAGACAAATCCCAGACATCATAAATTAGTGAAGAAATATACCATATTCACAGCCTGGAAGAATTAATACTAAGAAATGGACCTATTCAATATAATCCCAATTGAAATAAATCTCAGCAAACTTTTTTTTAAAAATAGAAGTTGATAGTCTGGCCAGGCCCAGAGGCACAGGCCTGTAATTCTAGCACTCTGGGAGGCTGAAGCAGAAGAGTCATAAGTTTGAATTTAGCAATTTAGTGACTTAGTAAGACTTTGTCTCAAAATCAAAAATAAAAATAAAAGTGAGCTGCGGATGTAGCTCAGTGTGACGATCTTGGGCTCTATTCCTGATACCATAAAATAAAGGAACAATGTGGTTCAAAAATATAAGCAAAGACATAAAAGACCTAGGATAGCCAAAACAATTTTGAAAAGAAACAGTTAGAGAACTTAATACTACCCATTTTGAAGATTTACAGAAACAGCCACAATAATCAAAGCAGTATAGAAGCAGTGTGTAATCATGTAATTCAATGGAAGAATACAGAGTCCTGAAATTGACACACATATGTGGTCAGTTGACTTTTGTGTTTGGTTTTTGGTGCTGAAGATTGGCACTAGGGCTTTGCGGCTGCTTAGTGGGTGCTCTACAATTGCACTGGCTCTCCAAGTCCCTGATCAGTTGCTTTTTGACAAAGGTACCAAGGTAACTCTGTGGAAAAGGATAGTATTTTCAACACGTTCTGTCACAGCTTCTGGGAATCCATGTAGAAGAAAGAACTTCAACCCTTATTCCACCTGTACACAGACTGAATCTGAATGGATTATAAACCTAAAGTGAAGCACTAGAACAGTACAACCTCTAGAAGACACATAGGAAAAATCTTTATTTCTGTGGGTTACACACGAATTTTTTTGAGGTGACTCCAGAAACATTAACTGACTGGACATCATCAAAATTCAAATTTTTGTTTCTCAAAAGATACCATTAAGAAACTAAAAAAGAACCAGGCCTGGTGGTGCAAACCTGTGATTTCATCTACTCAGGAGGCTGAGGTAGGAGGACTGTGAGTTTTGAGGCGAGCCTGGGAAATTTAGCAAGACCCTGTCTCAAGAGGAAGAAGGAAGAGGGAGGGAGCAAGGGAGAGAAAACAAAGGAGCAAGCCAGGGATGAGGCCCAGTGGTAGACTGTCCTGGGTTCAATCCCTAATACCATAAAAAGATAATATGCTCCACACTTGGAAAAAAATTATTTTCATAAGCAAAATACGTGAACATAAAAGAAGATATGCATTTGGCCAAATGCACACATTACTGAAGTTGAATATGATTAATCTCAGGAAAATATAAATTAAACCACAATTATCCATATAAATAACCTACCTGAATGGTGAAAATTAGAAAAATCAGGGTGGATGTGAACTAATAGAACTCAGTGCATTGCCAGTGGGAATGTAATAAGTGTAAGCACTCTGGGAAGCAGATTAGCAGTTTCTTATAAAATTAAACATGTATTTACCATATAATGCAACAGTTACATTCAAAGGTGTTTAAATAAGAGAAATAAAAACCATACTTCTATAAAATGGAAACTAAGTTGATAATTGATGGTATAATTGATAAATGATGGTATATCCACACAGTCAGACATGACGTGGCAATGAAATAAACTCTAGAAACATGCAAAAGGTGGGTCAATTTCAGAAACATCATTTAGGGAAAGAAGCCAGGCATAGGAAAGTAGGTTCAGCACAATTCCACATATATGAAATTCTAAACACCACAAGGCTCATCTGTTGTTACAAAAGTGCCTAGCAAGTGCTGAGTACCTGAGTTCGATTCCCCAGCACCACATAAGCCGGACATCGTGGCAAATGCCTGTAATCCCAGCACTCAGGAGGCTGAGACAGGAGGACTGCTGAGAGTCCAAGGCCAGCTTGAGCTCCATAGTGAGTTCAGGACCAGCCTGAGCTACAGAGTGAGACCCTGTCTCAAAAAAAAAAAAAAAAAAAAAAAAATAGTGGTGGTCATAGGGACTGACCAGAAAAGACCCACAAAACTGGGCCCGATGGCACACACCTGTGATTCCAACCCTCTGGAAAGCTGAGGCAGAGAGATTGCAAAGTCAATCCCAGCATGGGAAATTTAGCAATTTAGCCAGACCCTGCCTCAAAATAAAAAAGGGCTGAGGGCATAGCTCTGTGCAAGGCCTGAGATTCATCCTCAGTACCAGTACCCCAGAGAGAGAGGTGGGGCGGAAGAGAAGACCTGTAAGAGGAACTTGTCAAGTGATAAAGGAGTTCTGTTATCATGATGGTGGTTTTGACTATATGAGTTATTTATCTGTACATTTATAACACATATGTACTATTACATAGAATACATCAGTGCATACATATGCTAAATGAATACATATGCTAAATTTTCTCTGCCAACATTTTTGTGAAATCAAAAACTACGAATTGGTCTCTGTTTTGAGATCATCACTTTGTTTAGAAATCAAGCTTTCGCTTAGGTTTGCCCACTACTCACCCTGCGTCAGGTACGAGGCATAGTGCGTACAAATCTCATGTCATCACCAGGCAGTCTCTGACACATCCCCACTTTGTGATGAGGGTACTTAAGCTCAGAAATGTTAAGAAAATTGTCCACTAGTGTTGCAGTGCTAAGTGGCAGAGCACGGATTCATGGCCAGGTGAGCTAGACCCTGTCACCCCCATCCCTCACCACCCACGCCCCTCACCATCACTCCGAGCTACCCCCTGGCGCTCACATCTTAGCACAGCTCTCTAGAGTTTCACTCGCTGAGTGTAATAGCGCACTCCAGAACCTAAGGTTTAAGTTTGAAGGAGTATCCGTAGGCGTGGCTGGACCCTCAGCAAGCAAACCTAACTTGGTCCTTGCCAAGTACCTGTCGATCACAACCTGCACTGGCAGGCATCAGCACACTGTCAGTGGTGCCTGTTCTCCCCTCCCCGAGGGTCTCTCTTTCTTCTTGCTGCCACAACCACATTGGCAGCCCAGGTCTGCTCATCCGCTTTAGTACCCTGGCCCTACTCCAGACATAATCTTCCCCTCTTTCCCCAGTAGCACAACTGAAATTGCTGGAACTGAAACTAATAATAATGGTGTTGATAATAATACTTTAACACTAGTGGAGACAAAAAGCTAGGAAGCAAAGTGTTTAGCTAGTATAAAAACCTAATGCAACCTAAATATGCGCCTTCGGTTTGGGTACTGGGGATTGGGCGTGGCGCCTACTTGCTGAGCTAGCTCTCCAGTCTCTTAATTTTTTTGTTTTGAGACAGGGTCTCACTAAGTTGCTATATTGTCGAAGCTGGACCTAAGCTTGCAATCTTCCTGCCTCAGCTTCTCAGACTGCTAGAATTTCAGGTGTGCACCTCCTTGTCCAGTTTATGCTTTTGATCTTAATTGTTAATGAAGAATTTGCCTATAATAGTGTATTATTGATTAAAAACAACACATAAAACTGGGCCTGGTGGTAGAGGCCTATAATCTCAGCACCATGGGAGGCTGAGGCAGGAGGATCTCAAGTTCAAGGCCACCCTCGGGAATTTAGTGACTTAGCAAGGCCTTGTCTCAAAATGGGAAGTAAAACATGGGCTGGGGATGTAGCTTAGTGGGAAGGCCCTGGTTTACGTCTCCAGTATGAGAGATGGGCAAAGAAAGCAGTAACCCGCTCATTTCTTTTTTATCTGCATGTATTTGGAAAATAACTTCCTTTAGAGTAGGCCATGACAGCTTTAAGAATGGTTCTGATAAACTGTGGTATACATACACAATGGAGCTTTGAGGCTTTTGTAGGTAAATGGAGGCAACTTGAGACCATCATGCTCGGTGAAGTGAATCAGACACAGAAGGTTAGGTATCAGGTGGTTTCTCTAATATGAATACAGTCACTTCATAGAACTAAATGGAGGAATAGTGGGAGTTGGGGCAGAGGGTGTGGGAGGGTAAAAAGGGGGGAGGGGAAAGGATTGTAATTGTGCTGTGATATATATGTGCACAAAATACTCAAGTTCAATGTAAACATCATGTATCGCTTATATACATATTAATAAAAGAAGGGAAATGCATCTACTCCCGTGTGAATGACTGGTTAAAGAATGAGTATGTGACCCAATTCTGATTATTAAAATGAGAAAAGGTTTGCTAGAAGTTTCTAGGATTTGCATTCTCCCTCTAAAGAGAAACTGCCAGGAGGCCAGCTTATTTTCCCCCCTCTCCTGTAGGACACAAACAAGGAAGTGTGAAGCCTAAGGCTTCTATTTGTTACCTGCGAAGGGGACAGCAGTAGGCCCAAGCCCGTGCACCTTAGAACAGGGGAGGACGGAACCTGGGCTCAACCCCTGCATCAGCTGACTCCGAGCCATTCTCCCAATTCTTTAATAAATGAATACATACATTTCCTCATTACTTAAGCCAGTTTTAATTAGGTGTCACCAGTTTGTTTGATGCTGAATACCATGAAAGTCCGTGGAGACTTTGTGTACACTGTATTTTTCTCTTTAGGTTATTTGCATACATACCTATTTTAAAGATTTTGTGAGTTTTCTGTGTTCCCGGCACTGGTACAATAGACTATTCAAGAAAATTCTGCTTTATTTTTGAGAGGTGCCTCCCCCTCGGCTTTAAATTGCAGATTCTTAAGAGACCTGTGTCTTCTCCATCAGTGATCTCAGCCTCCTGTCTCCTAGGGCCTGCAAGAAAAACTTAGACTTAACCTCGGCTGAACTATGGAAACTGGCTTACTCTGTAGGTCAGAATGATCATGTGTTGGCAATTTCATGATTCAAATCACCACTGTTCACATAAAAGAAATTATACAGATATTACTACCAGGAGCCTCAGTCCTTCCAACACCATGAAATAGCGTAGAAACTGAGGAACTTCTCTTGGGCTTTCTCCAAGGGCAATTTTCCTCATTTCTGCCCCTAGGTCGCAAAGGACTGATAAATGCAAGAGCCCTGTGCCAATTAAGCTTAATTGCTTAATTGGAGTGGAGATGATTGGATCATGGGGTGGAGGGCCACACCCAGCAGGGATTTCTTCAAAGCTTTCCAAGCTGAATGTGCTGGCGAGAAGTGGGGCTGAGGCTGAGGTGGAGGAAGTGGGTGACTGAGGATCTCTCTCTCTCTCTCTCTCTCTCTCTCTCTCTCTCTCTCTCTCTCTCTCTTTGGGTCGTACTCTTCTCAGCCTCCATGAAGTGGGCAGCTTTGCCCCCGTGCACCACGTCCTTCTGCTATGATGGCTCTGCCTTGAAGCCAACCTATTATCTGAAACCTTGAGCCAAATGAAATCATTTTCTATTCTAAGCTGTGTATGTCAGGCATTCTCCCCCCAGCAACGTGAAATCACGGCCACAAGCCTGCCATTCAGGTTGTTTTACGTCACTGTGCTTTCATTCTGTCCTGTTATGTTTTAGTACTGTCTGTCATTCCCTCCAGCTGCTAGTCCGTGCTTCCTCCAAAAAGAAACCCTCCTTTCCAAAGATGGCGACGCTCCCTGGGTCCTGCTTCCTCAATCTTACGTTATAGCTGCAAACAAGGCAAGCAAGAAAGCATTAATGTGTTATGATATGCAGTATCAGGTAGCTGTTTCTACAGAACAAGCTACTCGCCTAATACAGTCTGTGCCTCACAGTTTCTGTGGGTCAGGAAATCACAAGCGGTTTCCTCCGATGGCTCTGGCTCAGGCTCTGTTGCGATGGGGCAGTCGTGATCTGATCTTGGGCCGCAGACATTTGGAAGTTGGGCACTGGCTGAAGATCTGTTCCGACCGTGGCTCATTCTCATGCCTAGTAAGTTGGCACTGGTTGTTATTGAGAGGGTCCAGCTCTTCACCATGTAGACTCCAACCTAGGGCTGGGTGTCTGTCTGACATGGCAACTGATTTTCCAAAAACAAGTGATCCACAGCAGAGCAGAGAACAAGGTAGAAATCCCAAGGTCTATCATGACAGAGACTTATAAAATTATGCCATATCATTTCTCCAATATCCCAGAAATTATTGCATTAGTGCTAGTCAATATAGAAGGTGACTACATAGGGCTGTGAATAGGAGACAAAGGGGGCTTTAGGGATAGCACAGTGGTTAGAGTACTTGCCTAGCTAAGTTCAAGAACTTGAGTTCATTTCCCCAGCACTCATAAGCCTAGGTGTGGTGGCATACACCTGTAATCCCAGCACTGAGCCTGAGGCAGAGGGATTGCTATGAGTCTGAGGCCAGGCTGGAGTACAGAGTGAGATCTTGTCTCAAAAAGGGGTGGGGGGGGGAGGGGCGGAAATGCAAGAATCACTAGCAACTATTTTGAAGATAATTATTTTCTCCATTTTAAAGATGAGAAAGCTAGGCTGGAAGAATGGCTCAGTGGTTCAAGCGCTTGCCTAGCAAACGTTAAACATCTGAGTTTAATTTCCCAGCACCACATAAGCCGGGAGTGGTGGAGCATGCCTATAATCCCAGCACTCAGGAGGCTGAGGCAAGAGGATTGCCCTGAGTCCAAGGCCAGCCTGGGCTCCGTAGTGAGTTCAGGACCAGCCTGGACTACAGAGCGAGACCCTGTCTCAAAAATAAATAAATCAATAAGTAAAATAAAAATAAGAAAGCTGTGTTCATAGAGTCCAGGAGCTGTGTTGGAGCCACACCATCGCTAAGGAAGGGGAAGAGGCTGTTGAAGATTCTGGTCTGACTTTTAAGCTTGTCTAGTTGCTATGAGATCATCTGCCTCTGGTGCAATGGTCTGTTGTCCAGGAATGACTTCGCATTTTGGTGTTGCTATTAGATTATTATGTAATACTTTGCTAACTATACTTTGTAATTTTTTATTTTTCTTTGGAGGTTATTATAGTTGGGATCTGAAATGTCCTCCAAAGCCCGTTTGTTAAAGGCTGGGGCCGTGCTGAGCACTTTCCGGACATGGTGGAAACTGTGTAACGGGTGGGGGAACTCACCTGGTCAGTGGGGGCATATCTTCAAAAGGGGTGTGAGAGCCCCCCATCTTTTGCTTGTTAGCTACTAATTGAGTGTCTGTTCACCCCATGGTGTGTGGCCTCACCCACTGGCCCTGCTGTACAGCAGCAGGTCCTCTCCCTGATGTATCGTTGGAGAGTGGTTCTGGTTTTCCTCAGCCGTATTTATTGTTGGGTAATTAGGATGTTCCCTTCTGGAGGGAGAAGGGGGCATGTCTGGAGAGTCACAAATGTGTCTAATAGTAATGGCCAGGTGGAGCCCTTAGGGCAGAACCCTGCAGCCTCCAGTGGTTAGCTAAACCCACAGGAGCAGCTGGTGACGCATGCCCTAGGGCCTGTGTGCAGACACTGTAGCCTCTGAGAGTTAAGGGCCCTGAGGCTACAGGGCGGGAGCAGTCACAATCTGAGCAGAAGTGTTATCAATGCAGCGTTTGTATTAGCTGTGTCAGTTCTGCTGTCACCATCTAGACGGCAGGAGTCCTGAGATCAAGGAACAAGCCATAAGTGAGACAGAATTGCAGCCACAGGAGAAGAAATCATGCTCAGAGCAGGCAAGAGCTGCAGCCTGTCTGAGAAGTCCTGAGAGCAAGTGAGAGAGAAAACTGTAGAGGAAAGAACGTGAGGCCTGAATGACTGCTGCTGCCCAGAGAGAAGAATCCTGGAGAAGAAGGTAGTAGCTGACCAGGCAGACCAGCCCCTGGAGGCAGTATGCAGTTTCCATAAGGTGCTACCTATGGTGTCATGGACATTTCAGTGATGCAATTGCCTTCGAGTCACTCACCTTTGCTCCTGTAGGCAATTCCTCACCCCTACTCCTGTAACTCCAAGAAACTCATTGGTTCATCAAATTGGACTTTGCTGTAATCATTACTTTGACCTGTCTGCTAGATCCTATCTTATTAGTGTTCATGTCTCCCTGGGAAAAGTTATTCCTGAGATAGGCCCAAAAGCAACCTGGCCAACAACCGTGGATTGAAGCCTCTGAAACTGTGAGTCAAAATAAATCTTTATTCTTTACAAGTTGGTTATATTGGGTGTTTGTTACAGTGACTTAAAGTTGACCAACACAAAAGTACGTATGTGAGACATTCTGTAGTTAATTTCTACCTAGTAAATCAGCTTAGAAAATTAGAAAGGCTCGTGAGTCCAAGGCCAGCCTGGGCTCCATAATGAGTTCAGAAACAGCCTGGGCTACAGAGCAAGACCCTGTCTTAAAAAAGAAAAAATTAGAAAGGCTAATGCTGTGCATTTGCATGTTCAGTGATAATACACATGTTCAGTTATAGTCTAGTCTCAAGGGGAGCAAATTATATTAATAATAATTAAGGGAACAAGAAGAATGATTGCATATGATTCAAACTGACCTTATCAGAGAAGGTTAGAAAATAAAAGAGAAGCCACAGGCAGTCCGTCTCTTCAGAAGCTACCAAATGCAGATAATTTCATTTTCCAACTTCTGCCACTGCTTAATGCTACTGTCTGGTCGGCCTGCCTTGAGTTGAGTACCTACTCCCTGATAGGTGAGTGTCCCTGATCACATATAGCTTTGTCAATTCCAAATCTCAAGATGCAAAATTAGTTCCTAAAAAAAGAGGTAAGAAGTGCTGGGCAAGTATCTTAACTCAGGCTACTATAACAAAATACCATAAGCTGAGTGGCTTATAAACAGAAAGGTCTTTCAGCTCTGGAAGCTGGAAATTTGAGATCAAGGTGATACAACTGACTGGATGTGGCAGCACACACCTATCATCCTAGCACTCAAGGAGCCTTAGGGAAGAGGATCACAAATTTGAGTTGCCCCTGGACAATTTAAAGAGACCCTGATTCAAAAATCAAAAATTAAAAATGCTCTGGGGATGTAGCTAAGTTTTGTGCCCCTGAGTTTAATACCTAGTAGAGTTCCAGTTGAGGAATGGTTGAGTTCTGGTGAGGTTCCTCTTCTGGGTTACGGACTGCCGTCTTCTCATTGTGTTCTCACATGACCAAAAGAGGGCTACCGAGTTTTCTGTCCTTTTCTGTTTACAAAGGTTGTAGCTCATATGACCTGATTTCCTTAGAGTCCCCATATCCAAAAATTGTCACATGGGAGTTAGAATCTCAATATACGAATGTGAAGGGGACGCAGATGGTCCTGTACATTGAGCAAAAGCAATCATGGGCATTACTGGCATGTTATTTATATTGGAATATATGTATGAGCTGAGCCCAGGATCATACACCTATAATCCCAGTGCTCTGGGAAGCTGAGGCAGGAGGATCACAGATTTGAGCCCAGCCTGGACCACCTAGAGACCTGGTGAAACCTTGTGTCAAAAAACAAAATTAAAAAATAGGCTGCAGATGTAACTCAGTGTGAAGGTCCTGGACTGAATCCCCAGTAATACTAAATAAATAAATGATAAATAAATTAAAAAATAAACAGAATATGTATGTGAACCAAGATTATAAGTTTGTCTATAAATGTCTTTAAATGACACCAGAGAAGGGATTTCTGGTAAATATATTTCAATATTCAAGTGTAAATTGGGGCCTAGGTAAGGCTCAAAAGGAAGTCATCTTTAACACTAAGTAAAACACTTCTGTTAAAACAAGGGGCCCAGAATTCCCAGCTGCCTAGTTTCCTCATTGGTGTTATACTCAACCAAGTGCATCAACGCTTTGTGTGAGCCAGTCAAAAATGGAAGCTCAGGGAACTCGGCACTTTGGCATTCTGCGAAGGATATCTCTGCCATCTCTTCACTTAAAAGTATAATCCCTCCTCCTGTCGCCATCAGCAGCTGTTTCATTATCAGGGAGGAGCTAGTAGTCTTTTTTCTCTCCATATCATTTCTTTCTTAGGGTCTAATAAGCAACAATACAGGAATCTCTGTCTAGACGTGTTGTAGATTGAGTTCTCAGGAAACAGAAGCAAAAATGGATTTTCAGATGAAATTCTGTTTCATTTGGCAAATATAGTAATAATAATTACGATTTGTTGAGGTCTTACCAGAGAATATAGTAGGTGGTTTACACACTTATTTCCAATTAATCATCACAATTGTGAAATGGGGTTTCCCAAAAGCAAAACATGTGGCAAGATATTGTGTACAAATAGTTTATTTGGGAAGTGATCCCAGGATGCACCTATGAAGTCATGGGAAAGTGAGATGGAAGGGTAAAATTTAATGAGCAGATGATTACTGTGGGCAACTGGGGCTCAATGCAGCAGGCACCCACTGGAAGAACTGGGAATTTTGCTTCCAAATTGAAAATCAGGAAGACTTCTGTCTCTCACTGGCTGATGAGTTCACCTGAGGGCACTAAATTCCTGGTACTTCCCAGCAGTACAATTTCCTGTTTTTTCCAGAAAAAGCCCAAGCAAGGGTAGCAAACAAACCAAGGTCGTCCCTGAGGTATCAGGTGACTGGTCATAGGAGCTGTCCCCTTGCAGCTGCAGTGGGCAGAAAGGCTATGGAGCACAGCACCCATAGTGTCTGCTATTGAATCACTGGGCCTTCAATGAACTTGAATTCAGAAAGGATACTAGCCCAAGGTTACATTCCAGGTAGGCAAAAGAACTGGTACTCCATTGTGTGTGAGTTACAATCCTACACTCAGAGCTACTACTAAAACCTGTTAATGTTGTAGGCACACCCTAAAGATTGAGTAAGGGATCAATTTGGAGTTGGGAAGCTCATTTAAGATTCCTGAGTTTTTTTCTACAGGATAGGAAATTGAAATCCAGAAATGTTCTTCTAATTTGAAATGGCAGAGATGGATGGTATCAGAAAAGGCCTAAGGACTGGCACCACAGGCTTCCCAACAGTCAGTTCTGCCAACACGTTTTAGTAAATACATTTAACTCATTAAGAAAAAAGACACATACATACTTTTATTAACAATGTAAAACACATTTACATTGGAAAGTTAAAGGGGCAGGGAGGGCTTTTCTTCACAAGCCCTGTGCCCGATTGTTAGGTCTCAACTGGGCTCTGGAAGGAATCTAAAAGATTATTGCATAGTTGAAATCTGAGCTGGGGGCACAGGCCTAAAATCCTAACACTCTGGGAGACTGAGACAGTAGGATCAAAATCTGAAGCTCATGCTCGACAACTTAGTGAGAGATTGTCTCAAAATAAAACAAATGAATGGGCAGGGGATGCAGCTCAATGTGAAGGCCCTGTGTTCAATCCCCAGTACGAAGTTATTTTAAACAAGCAATTATTACATTGTTGAATATTTCTTTTGCTGCTGCCTAATGTTTCTTATCCTATGAAATTATTTCCTAAATAAGAATGTTACCACTGAAATTAAATCGGCAATTAAAAATAAATGAAGTACTTGTTACAGTCTCAAGGAACCACTTTGTATGTACTTTCAATTAGTAAACCAAAAATTGTCTGCATAATTTTATTCATGTTCACAATTTCCTGAAAGTATTATGAATAAACTCATGTAGCCTTAAGATATTCAAAAGATAATCCAAGATGTTTCCTCAGCCAAAAATTCAATCTGTAAAGACCCATTGTGAGACAATAATTGTAATCTTTAAAATGAGCAGGCTGAGACAGAAGGATTGCTGTGAGTCCAAGGCCAGCCTGAGCTCCATAGTGAGTTCAGGACCAGCCTGGGCTACAGAGTGAGACCCTGTCTCAAAAAGAGAGAGAGAGAGAGAGAGACAGAGAGAGAGAGAGAAATGTTCTTTTATGCAGCTGATTATGATTGGTTGACTGGCTTGCATCTTTATTTACTACTGTACCTTGCCGGTGACTCCAGTAAATCACAATATGCTCAGGTCTGCCTGCCTACAAACCACAATTCCCTTGATGCACATATGAATCACAACACATAGCCTTTATTAAGTCCTTCCTCTATGCCAAAGACCGTTCTGTGAAAGCTCTTTATAGACGTTCACTATATTTCCCCACATCGAGCTGATAAATACTCCCACCTCAATTTTTCTGTGGTGCCGGGAAGTTTTTATTTTTTATTTTTGCAAATGTCAGGCAAGCACTCTACTGCTAAGGTTCAGCCCCGACCCTCCCACCGCATTTTGAAATGGCATAACGAAGGCTCGGGAAAACTAGGTAACTCACCCAAGTTCACCCAGATTGTATGTGGGATACATGGTCTGCAGAGCCCCTATCTGCAACTGTCCTGCCAAAACACCAATAAAGGTGGTTTGTTTTGTTTTGTTTTTGGTCTGGTTTCACTTTTTGAGACAAGGTCTCACTCTGTAGCCCAGGCTGGTCCTGAACCCAACATGAAGCCCAGGCTAACCTCAAATACAGTGCAATCCTCCTGCCTCAGCCTCCCAAGTGCTGGGACTACAGTTGTGTGCCACCACGTCCGGCTTTATATGGTGCTGGGGAATCAAACTCAGTGCCTTATAATTGCTAGGCAAGCATTTTTAACCTCTATGGCATTCCTCCAGCCCCAAAACACCAATAAAGTAATGAAATTCAGAACAAATTGATGATAAAACTAAACTAATAGTTATTTACAATTATGTCTATTTATTTATTTATTTATTTATTTATTTAGAAAGGGTCTCACTCTGTAGTCCAGGCTGATTCTGAGCTCACTATGGAGCCCAGGCTGTCCTCGAACTCACAACAGTCCTCCTGCCTCAACGTCCCTAGTGCTAGGATTACAGGTGTGTGCCACAATGCCCAGATTTATTTACAATTAGTAAGCAGGAAGAACGGTGATAAGAGAGTCACAGCTACCACAACATGAAGAGATGACACTTAATGGGGAATTAGCCTTTTGAAATTTGGGGGAAATTCACATATCTGTGTATGAGCATCTTCCAAGGATTCTTCTGGCTACCACACTTGTTAGTAGAGAGTTAAATTAGTCTTTATCTCTCTTTAGGTAGGTGCCAAATGCAGAATATAAATGGCATTTTAATAACACATCTAGTAAATTACTAACAAGTGACCCCTAGCTATGTGGAAGAGTCTGCACATCCTGCTTTTATAATCAACAGAGACATGCATTTGTTGAAATTAATTTATAACCACCCAGAAACTCAGGGCTATTGTCTCAACATTATGGGAGGCCGAGGCAGGAGAATTGCAAGTTCAAGCTCAACCTGGGCAATATAACAACTTAGTGAGACCCTGTCTCAAAATCAAAAATAAAACTGTGCTGGGGATGTAGTTTAGTGTGAAGGCTGTAGACTAAATACTCACCCAATGCCATCAAAATAAATATATTAATTAATTTACAGTCTACCAGGAGAGCCTACAGACCATATGTGATGGTTAAACTTTTTAGTCCGCTTATGTGGCTGCAGAGATGCCTTCACCAGGAAAACACACTTCTGCATGTGTCTGGATGTGTCATGGGCGTGAGGCCTTGGGGACTGTTCCTGGTCCCTGGTTCTTCGTCTCTGGTGCCATCCCTGTCCTTTTCCTCCTGCTTGCCATGCAGTGGGGAGCTCTGCTCCTCCACACCCTCCTGCCATGATACCTATCCCTTGGAGCTAGCCAACCATGGGCTGCAATCTCTAAAGACATGAGCCAAAATGAAGCGCTTCTCCTAGAAGTTTCAGGGGTCAGGTATTTGGTCCCAGCAACAGGAACACTAACCAATACTCCATACCTTGAGAATTATTCACATAAAGTACTGTACGTGGAATGAAAACTTTTACTCCTTCCTTCCCTTCCTTCCTCTCTTCCTTCTTTCCTTCCTTCCTTTATAGTACTGAGGATCAAGTCAGGGCTTCTACACTGAGCTACTCCCTCAGCTCATTAACATTTTCAATTTTGAGACAGGGTCTCACTAAGTCACTCTGTTACCCAGGCTGGGCTTGGACTTTCACACTACCCTGCCTCAGCCTCCCAGACTGCTGGACTGCAGTCCTGCACTGCTAGGCCCTTCTTCTTTCTGTTTATAGCCAACCTATATTACATATGTTGAGGTTGAGAACACTGAATGTTCTGACTGAATTTTGTGAATAATGACTGTTTATCTGACTCCTTGGGTCTGCATGGTGGCAGGGACAAAGTCGAAAGATTAAGAAGGATCTTTGTCATCTCCCTCCCCACTCCCCGAAATTCACAGTCTACTGAAGGAGACACTCGCTCACCAGTCCAACCCAAGGGAGATGTGCCACGGAGAGAGATTCTGAAAGGAAGAAGAAAGAGTGACCACCCACGGTGCCTCTAGGTGCGGGAGAAGACTCGAACAGTCATGGGCATTCTGCTGAACAGAGAAGAAAAGAGGCTGAGGGAACAGAGAAACAAAAACACAGGCTGAAGAGAGGTATCATTGCCTCACACAGCATGTAGTCCAGGGCAATTTGTTTATTTTAAATTATATGCATGTAGTACTATACTAATGTTCATACTTCATAAAAGTAAACATGAACAGAAATACTGCAAGGAAATAAGGAAGAAATAGACAATTGTAAAAATATTGGTAATCATGATGTCTTCTTATAATCTAATCTGCTAATATCACAAGCCCCAGTATGTACCCCTTCAAGAAGCTCACCACTGGGCTGGAGGAATGGCACAATGGTTAAAGCACTTGCCTTGTAAGTGCAAGGCCCTGAGATCGATTCCCCAGCACCACATAAAGCCAGGCATGGTGGCTCATGCCGGTATTCCCAGCATGAGGCAGAAGAATTGCTGTGAGTCTAAGGCTAGCCTGAGTTCCATAGGGAGTTCAGGACCAGCCTGGACTACAGAGAGAGATTCTGTCTCAGAAAAAAAATTTTTTTATGTATTATATTTAAGTACTGAGACCTCTTCTCCCTATCATGTCACCTAGAGACCATTCCACCTGCTGCTGTTTGGCTACCACCTCTTGGCTGGCCCTTCAGCAGTGGTGAGGCACCCTTCCTGGGGGAAGAGCAATCCATTGTTTGTTAACTTTACCATAGCCAAGACCTTGGAGAGCCTCAAGGCAAAGCTATTGCACAGAAAGTGCCAAAACCCAAGATGTCTCTCTGTTACTGAGCAAATCAAGTCTTCTCAACAAAGATGACCTGTGTCAAACCTGA
This sequence comes from Ctenodactylus gundi, assembly GCA_004027205.1. Lineage (NCBI taxonomy): Eukaryota > Metazoa > Chordata > Mammalia > Rodentia > Ctenodactylidae > Ctenodactylus > Ctenodactylus gundi. Next base: position 35,331 of record PVKB01006588.1, read on the forward strand.
TGAAATATGTAATCTTGCCAGTCTCCAAGCCCGCCTGAATGTATCACCACCTTGATGAGGAGATCAGGGTAGAGAACGAGGTGAGCTCATGGGTCAGCAGATGGTGGATTCCTTTTGTGCCCACAAAGATCTTTCTCACTTTGCGCAATAGTATTTAGCCTCCTCCGATGTGGTACAATGTAAGAAACTCCTGGCATCATCCATCAGACAAAAATTCAGATACCCATAAAAGCAGCAGAGTAGGTTGTGTCGGCACTGTCACCATGAGAAAAGGAACATCGATGTGTGCTTAGGACCCCATGTACTCTGCCTTAGAAGAATCTGCCCTCACAAGATCTGACCTACTACTATGGGACCTGCCCCGCTGCTGAAGACAGCATTGATCCATTCTTGAGGGTGGAGCCTCCATGACCTAATTATTTTCCATTAGGTTCCACTTCTTCGTTTGTTTGTTTGTTTGTTTGTTTGTTTAACATCTTGCTTCGTTGTCCAAGCTGGCTCTGAACTGGCTGTAATCCTCCTGCCTCAGGCTCCCCAGTGCTCGGGTTGCAGCTGTGTGCCACCACACCTGGCAGGACCCACCTCTTAAAGTTCCAGTCTCTCGATACTATTCTGGGGACAAAGCTTCTAGCACATGACCCTCTGGGATGGAGGTCAAACCACATCTAAACCATACAGACTACCCTACATCATTTACTCAGGTGCCACATGGTCATCTCCAACTGAATCTTTCCAAAATGGAACTTCCTGCCTCCAAATGATCTCTTAACTCAGTATTCTCAATCGTGGCAAATTTAGGCCCAATACACTATCAGATTCTCTTCAGTCTGCTCCCAGAACATTTCCCAAAGCTCCGTCCTTGTCTGCACCGGGTGCCTTGGTTTTCCAAGCTGCCCACATCTCTTGCCCGACCGCTGCAGCAGTTTCCAGATGGAATGTTGCACCTCTGCCTCAGCCTCCCCTTCAACCTGCCATCCCCATAGCCTCTAGAAGGGCTGTTTCCTAGTTGCATTACTGTTCTGATCCAAATCGCCAATGGCTTCCCTTTGTGCCTACTCTAAAAGCTAAGCCTGGCCGGGCCCCACAGGGTCCAAACTCTGCTCATGGTAGCCTTCTCTCTCGCCACTCCCGACGCTCTCCAGGTATAGCTTAGCCCCTGGCTTGCTTGCTGTTCCTTCGTCTTGCCAAACTCATTTCTCACGTAACATTGGCTCTTCCCTCCTTGGGGAGAGGGACAGGCCCTCCCATCTCCACCTGCACAATCATGCTCTCTCATCGGCCGGCTCCGTCTCTAAGTGCTTGTCAACTACCATGTTTTCTTGCTTATGTTTATGCGTATTTCCTGTCTCTTTCCCACTGTGAGTTTCTTGCAAGTAGTGATTTTGTCTGCCAGGCACAGTGGTACACGCCTGTAATCCCAGCGATCTAAGGCTGAGGCAGGAGGATCTCAAGTTCAGCCCAGCCTGGGCAACTTAGCAGCTTAGTTAGATCCTTTCTCCAAATAAAAAAAATAAATAAATAAACAGGAACTTGAGATGTAGCTTAGTCCTAAAGGCCTGCATTCAATTTCCAGTCACCACACACACACACACACACACACACACACACACAGAGAGAGAGAGAGAGAGAGAGAGAGAGAGAGAGAGAGAGAGAGAGAGAGAATTTTCTCTATTTGGTTTATCACCATGTTCCCAGCTCCAAAATAAATATAAGCTCAAGACTGGAGAAGAGGGGCTGGAGCAATGGCACAGCAAATAAAGCGATTGCCTCTCAAGCGTGAGGCCCTGAGTTTGATTCCCCAGCACCACATAAGCTGGATGTGGTGGCACACACCTCTAATCCCAGCATTCAGGAACCTGAGGCAGGAAGATTTCCATGAGTCAATCAGCCTGGGCTACCCACTGAATTCAGGACCAACCTGGGCTACAAAGCAAGACTCTGTCTCAAAGAAAAAAAAAAAAAAAAAGACAGGAGAGAAAATCAAATACAAGAATCCCTACACTGTGAGACTATCAGGCTCATCAGTTAGAATGCTCAACTTTATCTTGTCATCCAGCATGATCAATGCTCATACTACCTCCTTGCCAGGTTACAACACCTGGGGAACTGCTTCCCCCTAGGTTTTTTCTCCTGATTTCTGTACTCCACGTCACCATGGTTTCCCTAGGGATCCGCCAGTACACTGGGTGACTGACATTGGGCAGTTCCACCTTCTGGGGGGTTGTGCCACTCGACCTCACAGCAGAGGGTTGGACTGAGGCAAAGAATAACATGTCACAGTACATCCCACAAACCAGGTATGGTGGCACGTACCGTATCTGTGGTCCCAGCTACATGGGAAGCTGAGGCATAAGGATCATTTGAGTCCCTGATTTTGAAGCTAGGCTGGACAACATAGCAAGATCCCAACTCAAATAAAAACAATCAGGAAAAAGAAAAATTGAGAGCATAACCTCTAGAAATATATACATATTAACAGGAACAAAAGTAATTAATCTGCATCATTCAGGCTGATTTAGTATATAATACTAAAGACTAAGACCAAGAGGCTTGAACAACTTTTTTTTTTTTTTTTTAGTTATAGTGGAAATAGATTTTGTAGCTTTTGAAAACATTTATTTATTTAGACAGGCTCTCACTCCATGAACTCACTATGTAGCCCAGGCTGGCCTCTAACTCACAGCAATTCTCCTGCATCAGCCTCCCAAGTGGTAGGATTACAGGCATGTGCCACCAAACCCAGCTTGAAAGTATTTTTTTAACAGTTAGAGACCCTGGGAAGTTTAACATCAGGGTGTTTGCAGGTTTGGAGTCTGACTGAGGGCTTTCCTTCTCACAGATGGCTGTCTGCTCACTGTGTTCTCTGATGGAAGGAAGGTAGCTCTCTAGAATCTCTTTTATAAGGTCATTCACTAGTTATAAGGTTCTTAGCCATTACAAGGTTATGAATCCTAATCTCATGATCTGATCTCCATGGTTTTAGCTTTTACTTACTGTGACAAAATGACAGCTTTCTGTGCCCTCCAACAGCTATAAACATTACACAAATCTTTGTGCATCTTTCTCCTAAGTTAGTATAGCATCCTCTTGTGTATCACATGAAAATGGGGGTCTTTGTATGTAAAGTTTCTCTCACTTCCTCTCCCCAGTATCACGATGTGAATGTGCATCGCAGCTGTGGCAATGACAAACTGCTGTCCACCGGGATCTGTCCCCTCCTTCCTCTTGGACACACAGCTCCACCACACCTTCTTTGCAACAAGGTGTTACCATGGGGTGAAATTTCTTTGCTGCTGGAGTTTGGAATTTGTGTTCTACATCACTTGCAAGCCAGGTCTATAAAAGTGTCCTATGCACAGATCCTCATGATCATTCCTCTCCTGACACGCTGTTAGATGATAAGGAAATGATGTTTTAAAGACAACAGAACTGCAGTCAGGATCCCTGTTGTAAGAACTGCTTAGAAAATAGTTGCCTGCTTGTCTGTAAGAACTGTATTAAATGTGACTTGAGAAATCAACTTTGTGTTTGTGTCATTATTTGTTATAGCAGTTTAGGTTGCCCTAATCAATGTAATTCTCTCTCTCTCTCTCTCTCTCTCTCTCTCTCTCTCTCTCTCTCTCTCTCTCTCTCGATTGATTTCAGGGAGCACTGAGCACCCCCAGCCCTTTTTGAACTTTGATTTTGAGGCACAGTCTTGCTAAGTTGCCCAGGCAGGCCTTGATCTCCCCAACTTGTGACCCTCCAGCTTCTGCCTCCTGAGGAGCTCGGATTACAAGCAATCTGCCACCACTTCCTGCCCTTCTCTTGTTCTTAATAGGGTGGCTTTCTCCTGTCTGTCCCAGGCAATCCACCACCTGATCTCTGGACTCCAGCCCCACCCCCAATCCTATCTCATCAATTATTTACTCTCCCCCTCAGTCCCTCAACTTATCTTTTCCTGGCTCTTTTCCCTGGACACACAGACATGCTCATGCCTGTTCTAGAACCACATCTTACGTTACATGCTCGGATGTTCTCTTTATCTAGATTTGTCTTTTCTCCTTTCTGTTATGATTGAGCCTTTCTCCCGCCCCTCTCTCCCTTGCATCACCCCTCACCCTCTGTGACCTGGCTGCTCTCCCCACCACTGTCCTGAAACCGTTCCAGATCAGCCCCAGGGACCCGACAGGCTGTGGTTCTATTTCACTTCTTATCTACCTTGGCAGAGTCTTTAGAAAGCTGTTCCTCCTTCTGCTCCCTGGCCTCTGTGATATGGTGCTCAGTGGTGTCACTCTTCCCCTCAACTGCCCCTTCCAAGTCTCCTTCACTGGCTCCTCTTTCTCTTTGCTAAGTGTGGGTTCAGCCTCTACCTCTTCTCTGTTTCTGTCATGTGTTTGTGCGCGCGCGCATGCGCGTGCGTGCGTGCGTGCGTGCGTGCGTGTGTGTGTGTGTCTGTGTGGTATTGGGGCAATGATCTGTATCCTCAGCCTTTTTTACGTTTTTATTGTGAGACAGGGTCTCACTTAAGGTGCCTAGGCTGACCTTGTGATTCTCTGAAACTAGTGATTCTCCTACTTCAGGCTCCATACCTGGCATTCCAAGTGAGCAACGCCACTGCCTGTCCCTTCTTACCTGAGGGTTAAATGACCACGTGTAGATGTTAACGTCCCACATCCTTACAATATTGCCAACCACCTCCTAGGGATTTTTATTTTTATGCTCCAGAGGCACCTCAGGCTTCATATGTCCAAGGTTGAATTTGTTATCCCACTCATTTCCCAAAATTATATCTTCTATATTTTCTATCCAGGTAGATTACTACCACCCATCTAGATACTCAAGCTAGATGCACAAGCACCAGCCACACTGTCTCTTGTCCCTATGTGATGTGGCTCCAAATTCTCCTGAGTTCACCTATTATGTCTCAAGTCCACTGTGCCCCCACCTACCTCAGCCACTGCTAACCCTTCCTGAGCCACCTTTGCTACTCCTTTCCTGGACCATCTCAGTGGTGTCTGGCCTGCTCTCCCTGCTGGGAGCATCAGAGGCCTCTCTCTTCTGATGATTCTTTTTAAATCTTATTTATGTCATTTTTTAGTTCAGCATTTTTTCAAATGAAAAGAGAATACATCTGCATTACAAAATAATTAAATCATCTATTAGGCTACCTGCTGTGGCTCAGATCTGGAGTGTCCCCCAAAAGCCTCATGCACCTATGGATACTGTGTGGTATTGGGAGATGAGGCCTGGACGGAAGGGATGATGCTTGGGGCTTGACCTAGAGGGGTGTGTGCTGGTTTCACTCTTCCTCCCAGACTGGTCTTTGTTCCACCATGCTGTAAGGATCTCTGTGTCTGGAGCACTGGCACCAGCTCTGGCTTCAGCTCCAGCCTCACCATGTGATATCACCATTTTCCAGCTGCCCACCTGTGAATGGACTGTGATCTTCTGAACTGTGAGCTAAAATAAATATTTCCTCCCTAAAGTTGTAGATGTCAGACATTGAGTCACAGTGACAAAAAAGTAACTATAACGCTACCTTGAAAAGCTAAAGTCATAATGACCTATGCTTCTAATGTTGGCAATGAGGGAGGCTGAGGCAAATGGCTCACAAGTTCAAGCCCAGCCTGGGCAACTTCATGACTCAGCAAGACTCTCCCTCAGAAAGGGGGCTGAAGGTGCAGTTCAGTGCAAAGGCCCAGGGTTCAATTCCCAACACTACAAAAAGCAAACAAACAAAGCCCAATATGGTGGCACACACCTTCAATCCCAGCACTCAGGAGGCTGAGGCAGAAGGGCTGTCATGTGTTTGAAGCCAGGCTGGGCTACCTAGTGAATTCAGGACCAGGCTGGACTACAGAGCAAAACCCTATCTCATAAATAAATAAATAAAAAGCAAACAAACACATTGAGATTACTCCTCAAGCAATCCTCAAATCTTACCTCCAAATATGCTTATGCACATTTTTTTCTAGAAATAAGACCTTATTAAACATACTATAATTCTTTTAAGAGATTGTTTGTTTTCATTTTAACATAGGGAAGGTCCAAATGTGTCAGGCAATAGAATGGTTCTGCTACGTGCTCTTTTCCTCATTAATAGTGGTCACGATTCCAACCAGTACTCACCTCCAAGAGCCTTCTCTGCAGCACAAATCTGGTCACGCTGTGACCCTCAGGCAAATTCCTGAAAGACTCAGCCCCTACCCAAGCTGCTTGTCTTCTGACTCCCAACTCTTTGCAGTTCCCTGTACATCCGCACATCCTCTTCGGTGGAGCCGAGTAGGCCAAGCAGGTCTATTTGTAGTCATTCTCCAAAAATAGCCATGCTACGCCAGATCCCTCTGCCTTTGCCTGAGCGTATTTTCTGCATCAGAGGCTTTCTGCTCAAAGTTGCCTTTCATTTGAAAAATTGCCCATCCCTGCAAGCCAAGGCCGAGGTCTTCCTTAAGCCCCTCCTCTTAACTCCATGTGTGGTGCACATATACTCTGTTAAATCACTTAGCACACAGGTTCGTGCCTTTTCTCTGTGGCTCCCAACGAATCGTGAATTCTCACACATACACTATATTTATACATGTATCTAGCAGTGCCCGAGCAATAATGTTGCTTCACAAATATTTTTGGAAGTCATGAAGTAGGTCTGAGGGAAGCAGCAGAATGCTCCCTGGTATAAGGCTGAAACATCCTAATGAGCCACCCTCTTGCTCTGGGATAAGAGAGAGAGGAAGGGAGGTCTGGATGCTGAACAACCTGGACACCACAAAATCTAAAGCAACTGGATTTTTGTCTTTTGCTCCCTGCTTTCTACTTCCACAGACCTAACAATTCCATCTAGCCAACTAAAGACAATCTGATTTCAATAACCACATTTCCATGATCATTCTCTTCTTCAGTCTTTCTAACTGCGTCAAGTGTGAGTCTCATTCTACAAGATGACCCCCTTTTCCAACAAGTCCTTTATTTTTAAACCAGATGTTTGGCAAAATATCAAAGAGAGATTCTTCCCACTGGCTACTCCACAGTGTCCAGCTGAGTCTCCCACTTGAACACTGTCCTGCCTTAGGTGTGAGCACAGCTCTGTCAACCCCAGCCAAGACTCAACACTAGGAAATAAATACAAAAGCAAGCTTATGTTCAACACAAAAACTTTATTATGTTTTCTAAGGGCTTGATGATCTGTAGAGACATCAATGGAAACTGCCTCCTCAAGCAATAGGGAGTTTAAATTCTAGAAAATGCCAGCAATACACAAAAATGTTTCCAACTCTTCTTTCTAATCTAGATAATTTAAAGCCAATGATTCCAGTTCATTCAGTGCTTTGTTGGAGATGTAAATAAGAGATTTAAATAAAACTTAGGTAATGTAGCCCAGATAGCTACATTAGGGGTTGGTCTACAGTAAAATTTGTTGTCAAGTGCAGGGCCAATGCACTTTCTATGCTTTCCTGACAATGAGAATAAGAGACCACAGAGACAGAGACAGAGAGAGAGAGAGCAAGAGAAAGAGAGAGAGAGAGAGAAAGAGAGAGAGAGAACAAGGCACATGAAACATCAGAAATTGTGGAACAAAAGGAAGGGAAACAATGAGTGTCGAATGACAAGGAAGAGAAAAATAGAGAAGTTATAATAGGAAATGGAGAGGACTCAGGAGAGGATTCTGAGAAACAGACACATGTGCTGTTGAGGCAGGGATGAAAAAAAGCCTTCCTTGCTTTCCTCTCTCTCTCTCTCTCTCCCTCTCCCTGTCTCTCTTTCTTTTACTTGTCTGAGGACTGACCCTGCTTGCTTGAGGGGCTCCTGCTTGCTAGTCAAGTGCTCTACCACTAAGCTAAATCTCCAGCCCTGAAAAGAATGTCTTATGACAGAAAGAAATGGGAAGGTAAGAAGAATGAGAGAGCTTGATGCTAAGAGGTAAATACACAAATTTAAAAGATGGAGAAGCAGGGCTGTCAACACGACTAGTAAGGTCAACGGAGACACAGAGGCTCTCAGACCAGAAGAATCAACATGTGCGTAGAGGAAAGAAAGAGATGGCTGCTGCTAGGAAGAAGTGCCCACATTCTAACATCTTGAAGAAGCTAACAAAAAAGACGACTCTACAAATTGTCTGAAGCAGGGTGCAGTCTGCAGACCTTCAGTGGAAAACGTCAGTGGCCGGAGTGCTAAGGCCGGGACCACTGGAGTCAAACAGGGTTAGCCTGTTGGTCAACGTCCTGAATGCGTAAGAGAAACCGTCTACAAATAACACAACCCACACAGGCTTCATGAGTAAGCCATCACTAAACAGTGTGTACACCTCTCTTCGGCTCACAAGTTTTAGACTAACTGCAAACCAAGTAACAGATACCAAATCTCTTTCCTGGGAAGACATTAATTCCCGCTGATTTTGGCTTCCGGGGCAGCCATCTAACAGAGATTTCCTCCTGCACCTTAAGAAGGGGGGAAAGGCCGAAACCAAACATGGCCTGTAACTCTCAGGGTGATTCGTCCTCTCAGTGCAGACCTCCGTGGGTGTATCTGGACTCTGCGGAGCCCGCGGCCAGGAGCGGCCTCGTCGCTAAATCCAGGTCCACAAAGATTGAGTCTGAACGCAAATTCCAACTCCCGGAGCTCCATACTGCCGCCAGGCACACGACACCACTCCGCGACAGCGTCAGCAAAGAAAGGCACCTTGGGGGAGGCGGCGGGGCCGGCTTCTCGGATCACCGCCCGGTGCACTCGGGCCACCCACCCTCCGCCACACCGGGCGGCCGGGGCCGGCCTCCTGCGGCGGCTGCGGCTTCCTACGTGGCGGGGACGCGGGGCGGCCGCCTACCTGCCGTCACTCCTGGCCGAAGTGGCTCGCTGCGACCTCACCTTGCGGTGCTCGCCGGGCTCTACCGCTCTGACTCACCGGCCATGGGTGGCGGGAGCAGGGGACACCGCGGAGGGCGGAGGGACTGCAGGAGGCGGGCCGGGCCCTTCCCCCGGAGTCCGGGAGGAGGTGTCGCCAGGGCGCAGGTGAAACCGACTCCGACCTGTCCCGGGAACTTCGGGCCGGGACCCGGCGAGGGCCGCGTCGCCAGGAGGAGCTGGGATCCGTGCGCCCGCCGGCTGCCCGGGACCGGCCCTCCTGCGCGCGGCCTCCGCGGCCGATGGAGGCGGGCGGAGCCGCCCGGGGCGCAGGTGACACGGGCCGGGCCGGGAGGGAGAGACGCGCGCCGCCCGGGCGCCGGGGACACGGCGGCGATGGCCCGCGAGCTGAGCCAGGAGGCCCTGCTGGACTTCCTGTGCCAGGCCGGGGGGCGCGTGACCAACGCCGCCCTGCTGAGCCACTTCAGGAGCTTCCTGCGAGACCCTGACGCGCCCCCCGGCCAGCACCAGCTCCGCCGCGAGCTCTTCAAGGGCTTCGTCAACTCGGTGGCCGCCGTGCGCCAGGACCCCGACGGCACCAAGTACGTGGTGCTCAGGCGCAGGTACCGCGACCTGCTGGGCGAGGAGGCGCCGCAGCGCCCGCCCGAGCCCCGCGCGCGCCCCCCGCAGGACGCCCCGCGCCCCCCGCAGGACGCCCGGCGCGCGCCCGGGCCGGGGGCGGAGCCGGCGGGGCCCGCCGCGGGGGGCAGGGGCCGCTCGGCCGGCTGCGCGCGGGAGGCGGCCGGGGCCCGCGGGCGGAAGGGCGGCCCGGCCCGCGGGGCGCCGGGGCCCGCTGCGGCCCAGGCCGGGGCCCGGTGCGCGGCCGCCCAGACGCACGGGCGCTGCTGCTGGGAATGCCTCCAGAACGGCGTGGCGGCGCCCGCGGGGAACCCGCCGCCCGGAGCCCGTCTCGGCCCGGCCTCGGCGGAGGAGCCGGCGCGGGCCCCGCCTGCCCGGGACCCCCGCCGCGCCCAGCCTGCGGCGCCCCGGTCGCCTCCCGCCCCGGTCAGAGCTGCCGCGAGCCCGGCGCGCCCCGCAGCGCCCCCGAGCCGCCCCGCGCCGCCCCGCGACCCGCCGGAGCCGCAGACCCCCGGGTCCCCGCACCATTCGACCCTGCGGCTGCAGCAGCAGCGCACGCGGGAGTGGGTGGCGAGACACCCGCCGGTGCCCGAGGCCCGGGATCAGGGCCCCGCGCGAGCCTGGTCGGTGCTGCCAGACAGCCTCCCCCAGCTGCCGTCGGACCCCGGCTTCTGGGTCGCGGAGACCAGCTCGACGCCGTCGGAGCCGGCTCTTTCCTCGCCTTCCCTCCCCGCCGCGGCTCCCGGGGAGTCCTCAGAATCCTGGTTGGCGAACCATGCGCCGACCGTCTTTCGTAGCATTCGCTGTCAGCTGTCCCTGCAAGATCTGGATGACTTCGTGGACCAGGACAGCCATGGCAGCGAGGAAAGCAGCAGTGGACCCAAAGAGTCCCCCGGGGGCTCGGAAGATGGCCTGCGGGTCGCCCCGGGAACCCCAGAGTGGGGAAAGCTCCGGAGTACAGCTGGGCGTCGGCCTGTGTCTGCAAAAGAAGGCAGCCCCCGCAGGAGCCCCGGAGGCCTCAGAAACGGAGGGGATGGTGGCACCTCGCAGCAGGTCCCCACTGGGGCTACTGGCCTCGCAGGCCACCCCCGGGAGCCATTGCCCTGGCCCACTCCCAGGTGGGGAAGGTCTTTCAGGAGGAGCTCTCTGGCAGGGAGGGCCAAACTGTCCTCCTCTGATGAAGAGTACCCTGATGAGGACTTGCTGAAAAGGAGTCGGCGCCCACCTCGGCCCAGAAAAACTTCCAGGGCGGGAGCAGTGCCCAGCCCGAGGGGGGATGTGGCTCTGACGCTGAAACTGGCCGACATCAAGGCTTCTGCGGCTGAGCGAGGTCGTGCCTCCGCTGGGGAGGGGCCTGCAGCCTTGATTCCTCACCGACCCTCTGAGCACAGGTCTTCCCTGGTCCCCTTGGACGCCAAGGAACATGAATGGATTGTAAGGCTTGCCAGTGGCTCCTGGGTTCAGGTGCTGACTTTGTTCTGGGAGGACCCCCAGCTGGCTTTGCACAAAGACTTCCTGACCGGCTATACTGCTTTGCACTGGATAGCCAAGCATGGCAACCTCCGGGCCCTCCAGGACTTCGTCTCGGGGGCACAAAAGGCAGGGATTGTGCTTGATGTCAACGTGAGGTCCGGCTGTGGATATACACCGCTGCACCTTGCGGCCATTCACGGCCACCAGGGAGTTATCAAACTGCTAGTGCAAAGGTTAGCTTCTCGTGTGAATGTCCGAGACAGCAGTGGGAAGAAGCCCTGGCAGTATCTGACCAGTAGTACCTCTGGGGAAATATGGCAGCTCTTGGGAGCTCCTCGGGGCAAGCCCATTTTCCCTGTCCATCCCTTAGTCCAAAGCTCTTCCCCTACCAGGAAGACCAAGCACCGGGAAGTATATAGAAATGTCACCCGGAGAACTTCCTTGGCTGCACTACTCAAAAGTCAGCACAGTAAGTGGAAATCGGCCAACCAGTATGAGAAATTCTCTGCCCCAAGGGAAAGAGAGGAATATAGTGACTGAGGTGGGCCCCACTCTCCAACATATGCCCATCACACCCTCCTCTTAGAGGTAGTCGGTGAGAGGATCAGGTGGAGCAGAAGCTGCTGGCGCATTAGTAAGAGAGAAGTCAAACAGAATGGCCTCTCTCCCTTCTTGGCAGCACACTGGCCCTCGGGTGCTCTCAGCTTTTGGAGGCTCATGTCCTTGGGCTGTTTGTTGAAAGTTGGACACGGGGCAGACCAAGCACTCAAAGCCCCAGGAGGTATTTTTCCTTGTCCTTTGCCAGAGTGGGTCTGGGCACAGTAAGCAGCATTGGTTTTTGAAGCCACTGTCCTGGGCCTTGGCAAGAGAGGGAACAGATGTCTAACAAAGAGACAATTCGAGGAATTGACAAAGCTCAGGCAAATCCTCTCTGGCTTTTATTCAATTGGAGAATAAATCTTGGCTGAGAGTAGAAAGCACCAGGTTTTAAATCAGATGGCTTTCTTTATATATTTTTGGCATTCAAATCTGTGAAATGAAATTATTACTTGAGAGTGGAATTTGATTGAAGAGATTTCTCACCCCTGTGCCTGAGTTGCCTTCTGAATTTTTTTTTTCAGTACTGAAAATGGAACTCAGTGCCTTTACACTGAGCTCCACCCCCAACCCATTTTTATTTGATTTTTGAGACTGTCTCACTATGTTGTCTAGGTTGGGTTCAAACTTGTAATCCTTCTGTCCCCATCTCCCAAAGAGCTGGGATTGTAGGTCTGCACCACCTAGCTGGCTGTTCTGAATTCTACCTGTGTGACTGATGTGTGACGTTGTTAGTGCCTCCTTTGAGTTTGCACTGAGCAGTGAAGTAGCTGGTAAGATCCAGCTAGGACCTTGACTAAAGAAATGACTAGCATTTGTGCCCTGTTTTTGTTTTGCTTTGTTTTCCCTAAAGGGAATTTTCCAAATGTAAAAGCTATGTGGCTCATTTGCATAGTGGCTGAAACCATCCTCCAGGAAAACTTCCTGTGAAACAAGCAGTTATCATTAGTAATTTTCAATGCATTTGAATGGCCAGTGTTACTCATGAAAAGAGAAATGATGTCATTCATCCTGCAGGAAGGATCCAGGGGAGACTGTCTCCTCATCAGAACTTTTCTAAGCTGCTAAATATAATTTTATTTGCACTAAATTTGCTGCCAATTAAGGTTAAATATTAGCCTCAAAGTATTGTATATGTAACAGGAAGTGGTTCTTTGTATCACCCATGAAGGAGCTGTTCACTGTGTGCCCTTGGAAGGAGGGAATGGTTAATTCACAAGCTGAGCAGAATGTCAAAATTTCTGAATGTAAATTCGAAGAGGGCTGAAGAATGAAATGTTCAAGTGAAAGTTGTTATTTTGGGGGCAATGTTTTCATGTGCTGTAGCAATGATGCTGTAGTTTTAAAGTATTTTTATGTTTCTTTTTGTCATTTTCCTTCATTAAAAGATGAGCAGATCTTTATAATTTATTGGGCCGTACTTCTGCTGATTAGTGCTGTTAATATTCTTTATTGAAATTGTGTCTCAGTGAGTGTCAGATATTTTTGTTTCTTTGTATTTTTACTTTGTATGTTTGCTGAAATAAACATATCTGTTTTTTCCCCTCTTTTTAGTGCTGGGGTTTGAACTCAGGGTCTCTCACATGCCAGGGAGAGTACTCTACTGGTAAAGTGAAACCCTGGCTCCTATCTCTTTTGAAATTTAAAAAAGTCATAATAATTAAATCTATAGGCCTTTCCCCTGAAATACCTATAGGAGGAATAAAGTTTTGGCAAATCAGGTCAAGAGAAAGTGATGTGGTGGGGTCTGGGTTTGGAGGGAAGAAATGTTTTTGAAATGCAAGAGAAACATCAAATGCTCTTAAAACCTAATGAATGTTTTTACCATATTTTCACTATATCAATTTATTTAACAATAAATTTTTACATGGTACTGGGAGATTTATAGAGATGCTTAAGAGATAGCTTTTCTCCCTTTGAAACTTAAAAATCTACCAATATTTATTCTTAATTTGCTTTATACCTTGCCTTGCCCCCAAGGTGACCTTTATTGTGTCAGATATAAGCTTGGAAAATTAGGCAAGAGAAATAAAGGTGGTACCAGGTGATACAACTGCAACAGAATAAAAAATTTTCAAAGTATCATAGGTACAAAATTAAGTGTTCTGGAAGATTCCAGGAAAGAGAGAAAGAGAGGTTGGTTGGTAGGCTGGCAGAATCAGCCAGGGCTTCCTGAAGGCCAAGAATCTTTATGTGAATGATACTGACCTTCCCAAGAAACCAGCTTTGGCAGTTCTGCTGCATTCTTGACTTCTGCTTCAGTGTGTGGATTACATAAACGACTGACTGTTCACTGCTTAGAACACAGTATGAGGTCTCAAGCTGGTTCTCATCGGGATTCTTTAGGTCCCTCTGGCCTCTGTCCACATATCATACCTGATCTGGACAACTCTCCTACTTGGTCAACTTGCTGTGTCAAGGAAGGATCAGGCAGAAGAGGATGTTGTGAACAGTCAAAACCCTATGGCCCTTGCTGCTGGTGAAGTCCAGGCTGCCAGGCCCAGCATACTACCAGCACCCCTCCCATACCCCCCAAGACCCCAAACCCCCAGCTTCTCTCACCCAGAGCCCCACACCGAAGCCACACCAGACCCATGGATGTACTCATGGGCCTATCTTCTTGCTTTCTGTCTTAGTGTAAGATTCCTTCAGCTTAGAAACTCCTTTTTATAAAAATAAATAAATAAAAGAAACCCCTTTTTGCACTTTATTGCCTGGTAAACATACTCATTCCTGAAGGTACAGGTCAAAGATGGCCTACATGCAGATCCCAAGGTGAGCATCTCCAAGCCGGATGTAATCTCCTTCAGCACAAGTCTCATAACACTGTACATAGCTCATGGATTTTGCCAAAAAGTATTTAAGCAAGCTGTGTCCCGGCTTTTCCTTAAGACTTTGGACATCCAGGGATTAAAGAATATAGTTTCAATTCAATTCTTGAAACAAGGTATTGATCTGTAACCCAGGCTGGTCTTGAACTCACTGTGTAGCCCAGGCTGACCCTGGACTCAGGACAATCTGCCTACCTCAGCCCCTTGAGTGCAAGGATTACAGGAATATGCCACCACAACCAGCTTTATGTGGTGCTGGGGGATTGAACTCAGGGCCTTACTCTTGCAGGGCATGCATTTTAACCACTATGCCATTCCTCCAGGCCAGATTTATTTTATTTTATTTTATTTATTTGTGTATTTTCAAAGAGACAGGTCTGTGTCACTCAGGCTGATAGTAGACTTCTGGGCTCCCATGCTTCTTCAGCCTCACAAGAAGCAGAAATCACAGCATGCTGATATGCCTGCTGAAATAGACTGTTTATTTTTGGAGCATCCAGTATGTGATAAAAACATAATTTCTGCCTTTAACAGCTTGCTGGCTGCCAGGGGAAAGAGGGTGTGGGATGAAGTCACTGAAAAGTAGTTCTAGCGCTGCAAAAATCAGTCACACATATGCATCAAGGCTTGAGAATTCAGACAAGGGACATTTATGGAACATTTTCTATTATGCACCAGGCTATGTATGTTTGTGCCGGAAATACAGTATTTAGTAAAATATACACATGTATATTTGGTATTTAGTAAAATATACATATTTGATGATGCTTTCTTGAACCATAAAAGTCAGGAAGGAAAAAGGAAGCTATGAAGGCCTCGAAAGACGAATGAACTCTCGAAAGGAGAGTTCTAGAAGAACATACCAGGATGGAGAAAGAGTGTAGGTAAAGCCACAGGACGTTACCTGGAGATGGTTCGCCATTTACTAGAGCCCAGGGAGGCCAGGAAGAAAGAGAGGAAAGCAGAAAGGTTATTTAGCACTGGGTGAAAGAGGAGTTTTAATTATACATCAAAAATAGAGGCATAAACCTGAGTGTTATTCTAAATTGAAATGTTTTCCTGCAATCTTAATTTGAAGACTAAAAAATACATTAACATATTAGAGAGTTCTCACTTTTCAAGTTTTGCTTTAAACTTCTAAGCGTCTATGGTTTATTAATGCTTGTTTACTAACAAACAGTGGGAAACAAAACAATATTAACAATGTAACAAATGAAAAACTTAAATTATTTTTTGGAAGATAGTCCTGGAATCAAACCCAGGCCTTGCACACACGCTAGGCAAGCGTTCTACCACTGAGCTACATACGCAATTTAACCTTAAAGACAAACATTAAAAATTGTTGAAAATCTTGGCTAAATGGTTGTTTTTGTAGGTATAATTCTGAAGCAGTGGATGTAAATGCTATATACTGTGAACATTAAATATATGTACTATAGTCTTATTTTTTAACTAGTAAGATTTCTGGTAGTTCAGCATTCCAGCCACCTACACATTGCATGCCATGACTTTCAAATGCACTGATTCTCCTGTATTTTAAAAAATTATTTTTAGGTACAATTCACCTATTTAAAATGTATAGTTGAATGGTTTATAACATATTCACAAAGTCATGCAACCACCCGATAATACATTCTGCTACAAATTTCAGGACTGCTGCCCTGGGCGAAGGGAGCCATTGTTTGGCTAATGCAAGAAAGTGACAGACAGGCTGGGGTGATTCCTCTAGAGGAGGTAAACCAGAAGCAGGTCAGTTATTACAGTAGCATATGTATGATCTATTTTCATAATTGAAATATTGGGAACACCCACTCAAAGAGCTGACGAAGGTGCCACGTTGGTTATGTATAGTGAGAAGGCAAAATGCTTGTCTGGAGGGGCTGATCTAATTGGTAAGAATTGGGAAGAACTCTGGAAAACACCCCCCAACCCCTGGAAGATCTGTCTCCTCTTATCTCTAAACGTCCATAATTAAATCTCTTTGTTATTGTGATGGTCATGTAGGTTTTCAATGTCCTGGTATCTGTGACTCTGTAGACTCAGTCTCTGTAGTCTATTTAGCATAGCAATGCTGAGAGTGATCAGATTTGGCACCATCAAAACAAATTTAAAATGAAAGCGAAAGGTTAGATAGTATCAATACTGAAGCTTGGGGCCATGAGGTGTGGCTGCCTGATCCTTGGACAAGACCTTCAGCTTCTCAGTTTTCTCATTTGGAAAATGGGATAGTATTCATAGCAATGTCCACTGTTTTTAAAAGGAGCAAATAAATTAACACAAAGTCCTTAGAAAGTGCCTGGCACCATAGTGATTCCTCAGTACATATTTGCTATATTCCATCTACTTTTTCATCTATGCAGAGGACAAAGACATCTACTAGCTGGTTATGAAGGTGCTACAAGAACAAAATGAAGCCGAGTACTTCTCCTTTACTGACAAAAGATGCTTGAGTTTGTCATTTAAAAAAAAACTACTCAACTCTCTATATTATTAGCTATTATGTTATTAGAGGCCTAATTGATGCCCCATGAACAACACCAGTCAAATTAGCAGTGCTGATGGCCTAGAAGCAAAAGTTGGACAGAACTCTGAAGGGGTAAGACTTATCAGGAGATGTATACACATGTGTGAATGAGTGTATGGGGGGGGGGTGTAGGTGTGTACACAGCTATCACTTATAAAATTCGAGGGGCTAGAGGGATAGCGCAATGGTTAGAGTGTTTGCCTAGCAAGCTCAAGGCCCTGGTTGAGTCTCCAGCACCATATCAGCTGAACGTGGTAGTGCACTCCTGTAATCCTGGCACTCAGCAGGCTGAGGTAGGAACATTGCTTTGAGGTCAAAGCCAGCCAGCCTCAGCCTCATAGTGAGTTGAAGACCAGCCTGGACTATGACCAACCTGGGACGGGGAAGGTTGGGGGGAGGGGGGCGGGGGGTGGAACGACCCTGTCTCAAAAATAAAGAAACAATGAAACAACTAAATAAATAAAATTTGAAAAATCCAAATT
This sequence comes from Ctenodactylus gundi, assembly GCA_004027205.1. Classification (NCBI taxonomy): domain Eukaryota; kingdom Metazoa; phylum Chordata; class Mammalia; order Rodentia; family Ctenodactylidae; genus Ctenodactylus; species Ctenodactylus gundi. The sequence continues at coordinate 52,694 of PVKB01006588.1, forward strand.
TGACTATGTAGTAAACTTTATTAGTATTTCATTAATTAAGATGAAGCTTCACTGAGCTGGATTGAAAATTATTGACCTATTAAATTTTTCCTCTACACAATATGAAAACAGTTCTTCATATTGCTAACTACAAGGCTTGACTCCTCTACTTCTAAAATTTGTGTTTAAGGGAAAAAAAAGAAGAAGAAGAAGAAGAAACCATTACGAGGCTGAGCCAGGAGGATTACAAGTTTGAATCCAACATAGGAAACTTAGCAAGGTTTTGTCTCAAAAAAAAAAAAAAGTTTTTTAAAGGGCTGGAGATGTAGCTTAGTAGCCCCTGCGCTCAATTCTCAGTATAACTGCCATTAATAATGCCCAAAAGGGCATTATTATATATAAATTATACCTCAGTTTAAAAATGACAATAAGGCATTTGTTAATTGATGATGATAAGGAAGATGATAGTGGATTCTGTTTTACAATAGAAGTGCCTAATTCTCCTCCCCTCCCCTCCCCACTTCACTCTTCCCTTCCCCTTCCTTCTGCCCTTCCCCTTTCCTTCTTTCCTCCTTAATCTATCAGCTAGAAACTGGTATTTCTATACCATCACTGTTTCTAAAACCACAGTTGTTAATCTTACTGTTCCATTTTTGTCCCCAAATACCCTCAGCTTCCCAGTGAACTACTATTTTTTGGTGTCTATTAGGGAAGTACTATAGGGACATACTGCACCGAACCAAGTAACATGCCACAATGGCAGATGCGTCTGGCCAAAACAGGGTTAAGGTAAGGACTTCATTCTATATGGTCCTGAAATGGGCCACACATATTCCTATTCCCTCGCTGTTTTGAGGACTTGGGACTGTTAAAGGCTCACTAAATCATATTGCAGTGTCTAGATCCTAGTATTTGGAGTTTCTGGTTAAGACGGACTTTTTAAATTAATCACAATAAGTATTCTGCTATCACAATAGCATTGCGAGCACTGATGGTTCAGGGAGGGACATTGACTCTTCTCTCTGGAAAGGGCCAAGGAGCAGCCATGTCTTGACAGTGGCTGCCTGCTGACGAGGGCTTCATTTTCTATCTGGCTTGACCCTAATAGGTTACACACCAAATATGAAATCTCTCTGAATCTTGATTTTTTTTTTTTTTTTTGAGGAAAAAGGAAGGAAGCAAAAACCTTCCCAGTAGCACTAAGACAACCTCAGGCCTTCAGAGACGGTGCCAACACACACACTGTTACTAATGCATGGAACCAAATCGGGGTCAGAGAGAACAGGAGGCTTCTTTTCCTTCATCCTGAGGCCATTTGTTCTCAGAATAGTGATTTTTAACTCTGTTCCTAAGAGGCATTTGAAATAAGTAACACTTTATAGGAACATGTGATTAACCTACCAAGTTTCCAGCGGCATGGAAGGATAGTGCTCTAGATTACTTGAGTGAGATTGCTGTGATTTCCTGAAGTCTTGAGAAAGCTGAACCCAGGAACCACTTTTCAAATTTGAGGTATATTCCTTTCTTCAGTGTGGATGATCTTTCACAAATATTTGCTCTTCTGATCTTGGTTCTTACTGACCAATTAGCAGAACTCAGGAACAGATGGGCTGAGACTCTAGACATCTTGCTACTTGTTAGAATTTTGGGATTTTGTGACATTTCAGCTATCAATATATTAGTGCTGGATGTCACTGTATCTCATAATACACCGTGACATTGATAATGTGAAACTCAATTGTTTCTATCTGTATTCTTAAACCATAACATTTATTATATTTATGTAAGTTGTCTCTCTGATTCTTAGAAAAGAAAGCACCTGCATGATCCTAATCTTAGAAACAGCCTGTGATTCTTTGAGAAGTTGAAAATGATTTATTAGATTTATTTATTTATTGCAGTACTGAGGATCCAACTCAAGACCTTCCCACTGAGAGATATCGCCAGTCTACTTTTTACTTTTAAGTTTCAGTCAGAGTCTAATTAAGTTGTCCAGGCTGGCCTCAAGTTGGAATCCTCCTGTCTCAGCCTCCCAGAGTGCTGGGATGATAGGCTTGTGCCACCAGGCCCAGCTTGCTTAATCCTTTAGATACAGGACAATGAAAGATATCTACAAGCAGAAGGTGTATTCGGTGCTGTTGTGGTTTGGATCTGGAATATCCCCACAAACCTCACATATCTGGAACACGATTGGATCATGGGGGTTAAATTGACCATGTGGTCTAATCCATTGATTTCATGTGCTGTTAAGAGGTGAGGCCTGGTGGGAGGGGCTGGTCACTGGAGACTCTCCAGCTCTGCCCTCAGTGCTCCACGGTCACAGTCTGGCACCACTGCCAGTGGTCACAGATGGACTGAGGCTCCGGAACTTAAAATAGCCTTTCCTCCCTTAAGCTGTGGCAATGAGAAAGTGACTGAGACAGGCGCCACCCTCACCTGAATGTCTCCTGAACCTTCTTCTTGCGGGCTCTGGAGTCCAGGTGTTTTCCTGCTACAGGCCTCCTGGGGCCACAGCATCACAGCACTCCCAGCACTCTGGACGTGGCACAGGGCCGCACCTGCCTGCTTCCGACGTTCTTGGTGACTGACACGCTTCTGACTCAAAGGCAGTTTGAGAGGATTTCAGGGACAGTACAATTTATATTTTTATTCATCTTTTGAATTAAGAAAAGAAACTTATTATAACTTTTAAATGTAAAGCCACAGCATTTAGCTCGAAAATGGCTCTGAAGTTGTAGACTGCTGGTATTCCTAAAAGGAAATGGAAGCTTTTTTTAATAAAAAAAATGAATATGACACGGGAAGGCATGAAAGTATCTACCCCTATTAGCTGGTACGTTTGGAAAATGAGTTGTTTTGATTAAAATTTATTTTAAGTAATAGGAGTTTATCATCTTTTATTTTTCCTGGTGGCATGGGTGATTGAACTCAAAACTTTTGTACTGAACTATATTCCCAACCATTTTTATTTTTGAGTTTTGAGACAGGATTTCACTAAGTTGCTAAGTTGCCCAGGCTGGGCTTGAACTTGCAATCCTTCTGCCTCGGAGTGCCGGGATTAGAGGCCTGACATTATCACATATTCTTTATATGATGGAGTTTTAAAAATCAGAACACTACAACTAAATGTGCTCGGTACTTTAAACAGAAAGTCATTTGTGTGTTTCAAAAAACAGCATTATCTTCTTAAGCACTTTGCTATTATCAGTTACTGTTTCATTTTAGTTGTGTAGAACTAAAGTCAACTCATCAAAAGTTATGCTTTATTTTATTTTTTCCTGATATAAGATCTTGTCACATTGTCTTGGCTGATTTCCAATTCCTGGACTCAGGTGACTTTCCCACCTCAGCTTCCTGAGTAGCAAGGACCACAGGAATATGCCACCAGATCTGTTTGTATGTTTGAAAGAATTTAAAAATTACACAAATAATACACGTTTATTCTAAAGAAGAAAAGAATCAAACAGTAAGTGTCTCTAATTTCATTACCTCAAGCTAATGATCGCTGATAATGTCTTGTGTGCCCATGCAGAATTTATCACAAAAGTCATAGCATACTAACCTGAGCATGGAGGCACACACTGGTAACCCCGGAGCCAGAGCTCTGAGAGGCAGGAGGATTGCAGGTTTGAGCCCAAGCTGGGTAACTCTGTGAGATCCTGTCTCAGAAAGTTTTATCCCAGCACTCAGGGGGCTGAGGCAGGGGGATTGATGTGAGTTCGAGGCCAGGCTGCTCTACATAGTGAGTTCTGGACTAGCCTGAACTATAGAGTCAGACTCTGTCTCAGAAAAACAACAAAAAAAGAGGGCTGGAGGAATGGCTCAGCGGTTGTTATTTTTGTGTGGTGTCTCCAGCAGAATCCCTGGCGGTGGTCTGGGGCGCACGCAGGTGGGCCGTTGATCAGCGCCCTCAACAACTCCGTTATTTAGAAAATCATTCTTTGCATTCCCTTGACCTGAATTAATGATTTTCTTTAATTTTTAACCAGTGTCTTTGCAGAATGCTTGCTTTCAGGCAGGAAGCTCCTCCTCCAGGACACTGGCTGCCCACTCTCCTCACGCTGAGAGCGTGGGAGGACTCCCGGTCATGCCCAGCGGCCCCCAGCCCAGCCACAGCCTGTTTCCTTGTGGGGCGGTGGGGACACTGAGGTAGGCGTGAGCCAGACAGCACGGAAGGACATGCACTGCGCTTGGTGACGACTTCAATGGCCAGACCTCCTCTTACCACTGGGCTAGGTTTCAGTGTTATTTTCCCTATCGGCTAGGAAGACTATTTTTAGAACTACTTTATCATTCAACGTAAGGATGAATAAGAGAATACAGGAATCCAAAGTGTGTATGTGTTTTCCTGGTCATATAGGTTTTTTTTTTTTTTAAGTACTGTCTGAAGTTGAAGAGTTTTTGTCTAGGTTTGTTTGAGACAGGGTCTTGTTCTGTAGCCCAGTTTGGTCCTGAACGCACTATGTAGCCCAGGCTGGCCTTGGACTCACAGCAATCTTCCTGCCTCCGCCTCTTGAGTGCTGGAATTACAGACTTGTGCCACCAAGCCCAGCTTTATGTGGTGCTGGGGAATTGAATTCAGGGCCTTAACGCTTGCAAGGCAAGTGCTTTCACAGCTGTGCCATTCCTCCAGCCCCCGAAGGTGCAGATTTTGCCAGTTTTGTTTTCTTTTTTCTTTTCTTTTCTTTTTCTTTCTTTTTTTCTTTTTCTTTTTTCTTTTCCTTTTTTGAGACTGGGTCTCACTCTGTAGCCCAGGCTTGTCTGAACTCACTTATGTAGCCCAGGCTGGGCTTGCACTTAAGACAGTCCTCCTGCCTCAGCCTCCCAAGTGCTGGGATTACATGTGTGCACCACCACACCCAGATTTACGTGGTGTTGGGAGATTGAACTCAGGGCCTTGCATTTGCAAGGCAAGCTCTTTAACGACTGTGCTAATCCTCCAGCCTCTTTATGCCAGTTCTTCAAATGCTTCCCCCCCCCACCCCCAGCAATCTAAGGTTACTCAGAGAAGATAAAATCTAATGAGGTTTCCAGTCATTTTCAATGTCATCAATTCTCTTTTAAATTTGGCTTGCATAATTTTAATCATATGTATATTTTGATCTATTTTCTGCGTTTATTTATGTATTTAATATTGCAGATGGAGTCCAGGGCTTTCAGACTGAGCTACACTCCCCTGTCTACTATTTGTTGTTGTTGTTGTTGTT